>JAQIXC010002439.1:0-10918 GCA_034697605.1 Metabelba pulverosa
TTTGGGACTTTAAAAATCGTACAACATCGAGAATAATTTAAGATCGAGAATATTCAAGATCGAGAGGTTTCACTGTAATTATCAGATTTAGAATTTTAAAATTATTCTAAAATAATAGAAAGCTTTAAAGTATTACTTTCATAACCAAAATAAGGCGTCGATGTAATAACTGGTGTTAAATGAAGTTGTAATGAGTTGTTATTCCACTCATCAGTTGTTTCTATACCAATTGTATCTGTGTAAGAAACCAACAAAAATACAGCTAAACACAACATGTTGACTCGATGATAGATGATTTAGTTATATGTATAAATTTTTATCTCTTTAGAGACGGTTACAAATCGTGAATATTTATGTAAAACGGTTACTTAATTTGATATACCAGTACATCTAAAAATGAGTCTGCATAAAATTATCAGTTGATACAAAAATAATCTTCTATTCGTAAGTTTTTATCTAATTTAAAGACTATTCAAACGCTATGAATATTCAAAATTGAAACTCATTAAAAGTTAACATTAATTATTTAAATAATTTTAATATGCCCATATTCAAAGAAAATTTATTTCCATTCAACTTAAATTTTATTATGTGGCCAGCTTATTTTTAAATGGTTTGGCAGTTTGAAAACTGAAATTGCAAAATATACATGTGTGAATCAAATAATAGAAATTTTTAAAAAATTAATAATATTATTTTTTTACATGTTATATTATTAGTTTAAAACTACATTATAATATTTTATATACTTGTCAAACTTGCCGGCTTACCTGAAATTAATATTACAGCATATTACAAAGTAGATGGTATAAATTTAACTGTTTAACAAGTATTAACATGAGTATTTTAAAAACAAAATTTAATAGCATAGCTATTGCGAAGCCATGCTTGCAAACCATTTGTGTTGTTTCACCCCTTCGATAGTCAATCGTTTGGCAGGATTTTTGTCAGTCATCTGTAAAACAAAATCAATACAATCCGTACTAACCGTCCACTTGGCTGTGGCCCGTATGCGGTCTTTTTGATACTCGTGCAACATCTGCACGAATTGATTCGCACCGGACAGACACTCGGCCAACAGTAGTCCCAAACTATATATGTCGGTCGCTCTCACACTAAATGCCGGATTACCTGCAGTAAAGTTTTGAACCTCAGGAGCCATATAGACATGAGTGCCGAATCGCGCACGTAGTCTGGCCTGACTTCGGATGAATTTTCGCGACCATCCAAAGTCTGTCCACTTGTAAATATACCGATTATTTTCGGTAATGTAGACCACATTCAGAATCTTGATATCCATGTGACAGACATTGCGATTGTGGAGGTATTCCAAGCCATCGACCAATTGGCGGAACACATCGAACGCCTGGCGCTCATCGAAGCGCTGATTCGGATAATTCTGGAGAAGACTTTTGAGATCGCCGACACATAACTCCATAAACATTAGAGTTCGACAAAACGGAAAACCCGTTATCTCGTCGTGAATGTGAAACAAGTGCTCGACTTTGACGATATTCCGGTGCTCGAGCTGCTGGTGCAGTTCAGCCTCCTTTAACTGCATTTGAACTGCCTGAGCGAGGGTAGTGGTGGCTTTATTTCTATTAAGTGTCATGAGCTTACAGGCCAAGTCCTTTTCGTAGAACTGTTTGTCCGCATCCCTGAAGAGACGGGTTGTCGTCACTCTATAGACCGCTCCGTTGGCACCACTGCCTAACAGAGCGCCGAATTCAAAGCCGTATGCCTTTAGAAACAGCTCTTCATTTGGTTTCAATGTATTGTCAATATTAGTTACATTAGAATACCGTTCGCCGACATCCGTCCAATCCGTGTAATACTGGTCCCAATCAGCCGTTCCCTGCACTGACTCCTCATTGTGTACTCCATATACAGGTTCCAAGTTCTTTGCGCTCCAATCGTGGAGTTTATAGCCGGCATTGGACTCACCCGACCTACCAGTTGGCGGCACTCGAGGATATCCCGTTCCCTGTTTAACCCATTGGTTTTCGCCGGTCGGCACATAAAACGGGTGTTCATAGGCACTGAAGGCAGATATCGGGGGAACGCCTATCTGTTGTCGACGCCGTTCCGCGTATTGCAAGTATGCCGGTTCGGGCTCTACCGGCGGACAATATGGAGGAATGTACGGCACCTGCGGTACTGCACTATTCGACGGCTGGGCTAATGGCTCCTCTGTGGTATGATCTCTGGCCACAGGTTTGCCACTAATTCTACCACTTTCTACATTACCTATGAGTGGCAGCGATTGAAATTCTCGCCCAGAACCTTTTTGCCGGCTCACCATTTTCCTAGTAGTGCACCAGTAAACCTGGTCAGTTTTGCTTCTATATTAAACTTTTATGCCTATAGTTGCATAAATAATTTAAGAATTTTAAAATTTAAATACGTACAATTTTAAAATAGTTATTTTTAAAAATTATTAAAACATTTAACTACCCTCCCATTCCATTGGCGCGAATTTTTGTAACAATTTTATTATTATTTAATCATAGCGTTGGTTTCTTTGTGAAATTTGTAATTTTACATAAATTTTTATTTATTAAATCCTGTAATATATAATTAATAGATTGCAATTATTTTACATTTTTAGAAATATAAATAAGTTTTCCCTCTACAAATAAAATTAGAGAAACTTAAAATAAATAAATTTGAGATTATAAAATAAATATATATTAGTTAGAAAACTAGAAAAATAAACTGATATAGTAAAATAAATGTGTATTAACATTTTAAACTTATTGGAAATTGCGAATATCTTACTAATTTCATATCATTTCTAATATTGTTTTAATAATAATGATTTAAGAAATATTTGTTGTAAATATTAAATTAAATGACATATATTAGCATATTTCAATTATACAACTAATTTTGTAAATTTGCAAACTTACATGTGAAATATATTCTACGTAAAATAACGCACATTATTTAATCATAATTTAAAAGTTGAAAGTCTTATTAATCCCTGATCTTGCTAGATAAATTACTAGAAATCACCTCAAAATAAAAGCCTTTTATTTAAATAATTAAAGCATTTATTTAAACTCTGAATATAAGTTTATAGCAAATAGTAAAAATAAACTATTTTAATCATGCATATTAATAATAATTTAATTCTTTGATTATTACTAAATTGACGCGAACTCAATGCAAGCTTAGAATAGCACTAACACAGTGACACTACACTAGTACAGTATAAGCTAATACAGTAATTAGAGTGGAAAATAGTATTTGTTCGTAAATTAAAATTTTTGGTAAGATTATCCGCTTCTCAATCACAATATAGTACAGTGCATAAATCAGACTAGCTAACTTTAAATTACAGATTTGAAGATTTTAACAGTTAAATAAATATTAGCATGCAAATTGCACAAATTAATTTAATGGCATAACTATTTGGAAGCCATGTCTACAAACCATTTATGTCGTTTGACTGCATCGAGAGTGAGTCGTCTGGCCGGATCACTGGCCACCATCTGGCGCACCAAATGCACGCACGTGAAGCTAACCGTCCACTTGGCTTTGGCCCGATTTTTCTCTTCGCTATAGTCTTTCAACATTTGTCTGAATTGACGCACACCTGACAGACACTCAGCCAATAGCAGTCCCAGACTGAAGATATCGGTCGGTTTGATATGAAGTGGCGGCTGACCCGCTTTAAAATTGCGTACTTCGGGAGCCGCATACGCGGGAGTGCCGAATGTGCCGGCCCCACTGGCCAAACCGTCAAATTTCTTCGAAAGTCCAAAGTCAGTCCATTTGTAAATATACCGATTCGTCCGATCGGTAATATAGACCACATTATGAATCTTGATATCCATGTGACAGATGTTGAGATTGTGAAGGTATGCCAACCCTTCGACCAATTGGCAGAACATATCGAACGCCTGGCGCTCATCGAAGCGCTGATTCGGATGATTCCGGAGAAGACTTTTAAGATCGCCGGCACATAACTCCATAAACATAAGGATTCGATGGAATGGAAACCCCGTTACCTCGTCGTGAATGTGGAACAAGTGCTCGACTTTGACTACATTCGGGTGCTCGAGCTGCTGGTGCAGTTCAGACTCGCTTAATAACCGTTGAACGGCCTCAGAGAGGGTTATGATAGCATTCTTCCTATTGAGGGTCATTACCTTACAGGCCAAGTTCTTGGCGTAGAACTCATTGTTTGCATCTCTGAAGAGACGGGTTGTGGTGACTAAGTAGACGGCGCCGTAGGAACCACTGCCTAATAGAGCGCCGAATTGAAAGCCGTATCCCTTTAGAAATGTTTCTTCATTTGGATCCAATATATTATCAATTTTAGTTGCATTGGAATACTGTTCGCCGATATCCGACCACTTCGTATAAAACTGGTCCCAATGTGCCGGTCCTTCCACTGTCTTCTTATCGTACACTCCATAAACTGCAGTCTCACCCGTATTCGCATTTTTCTCCAACTGTTGTGCACTCCAATGATGCGGATTCTCGCCGGCGCGGGACTGTCTTATTCCGGGCCGCACCCGAGGATATCCGGTTCCTCCGAGTCTAGTCGACTGGGTTTGACCAGACGGCAGATTTTGACCGGACGGCACATAAAACGGGTGCCGATAAGCATCGAAGGCAGACATGGCGGGCGCACCCATTTGCTGTCGGCGCTGATGAGCGTATTGCACATATGACTGATCAGGCACTACATCGGGTATATGCGGCGAAATATACGGCGCCGACGGCTTTGCACTGTCCGACGGCTGCGGTAATGAGTCTTCTGGAGTTGGATATTGCAATTTGGGACTAGATTTAGCCGGTTTAGCATATTTACTCCTGTTGCTTTTGTGAAGTGCAAGCAATTTCAGTTTGCGTATAGCCTCTTGGTTTCCCGCCATTGTTGGTCTGTGCAGTAGGTGTGGCCGTAAACTCAATCGGTGATCGCATTCCTATCGCTACTAATTTTAATTTCGCTTTTCCTTTCGTTTATTTCATACTAATTAAATAAAATTCGTAAATATTTTTATTCTTCAAGATTTTAATACAATAATGCAGTATTTTATATTGTACTGTAGTTTTAAATGGCAATGAAATTTAAATATTTTATGCCGTATTATAAAACTCTAAACAAGCTAACTGCTTTCTCCACACTGTTTTCAATCACATCAACAATTTCAATTATGTGTCAAATCAAATAATCAAAACTAAAACTAATTTGTTCAATCTCATTTAATTTAATAACTATAACTGTACAAAATTTTAATAAACAAAAATATATTTGAAAATAGTTTCAAAGATTTTATAACGTTGATTTTGTAATCTTATAAAAGATCTTTTGATATAAGTCCAAAATTAATTTTTTAATTAGAATTATATTTATGTTTTTAAAATAAGATTATTTCTTTAAATTTTGATTAAATTTTTAAAATATTAGTTAAATTATAGTACGTTTATAAACAAAATAACAGAATTATTCATAATATAACGTAATAAGTTAAGTTAATAATTACTAATAAGTTATTAGTAATAACATAAGTATAATGTAACTAAATATGTACAGTATTATCCATTGCCAAAATATTTATCTTAAAATTTGCTAAATTCTGTAGGCATGTCTTAGTAGCATGGTTCTGTAGTAATGTTTATAATAAATATTGTATTGTTTTACATTTGAAGAATTTATGTATACATGTATAGTATAATTAGGAATATATTAGGAATACATGTATTTTCTGTCAAACTTGTGAGTCAGATTATAGAAGTCTTACAAACATATCAAAGATATCATAGTAGCATGAAATATTTTGCTAAAAATAGCTGCATGAACGAAATAACTTTTACTTATTAAATGGGTGTTTAAACACATATGCAATATAAAATATAGCAATGAAAAACATTAATTTATTTAGTTAGTTTATATACAGTATTCGGTGGAATATTGCATTGAGTATAAGATATTTTAACATGAATAATTTAACTATTGTTTTGATTATTATTACATGAAATTAACTACAGTTCACTAATTAAAGTTTTGTGAAACGCAGTAAAAAAGGCCAAAAATAATAAAAATCTTATTTTAGATTTTGTCTTGGTATTATACGTTATATTTTATCAATAATATTAATTGTATTTATTTTTTAATTTAATAAAAATTAATGCAAAATTGAGCCCAAAAACCAAATTTAGTAGCAAGTTCTTTTTAATGGCTGATTAGCAAACAGATATGAGTGAAACTACTTGGGCTCCTCATACGCTTTGAACGCCTCGTGTTGTGACACTTGTTGTATAGTCGGTCTCTGAGACGGATCTATACTAATCATCCGAACCAATAGATCGACGCAATGAGCCGTTATTTTCCAATACTTAAGAGCCTGATCCGGCACATCCCTCAGGTTCTTCAATACACGCTTAAACCGGGCCCTTCCGGACAGACACTCGGCAAACAGTAGTCCCAAACTATAAATATCGGCCGCAAAGGGATTGTAATCGTTTTGATTGGCTTCGACTTCGGGAGCCATGTATGACAGAGTGCCTCTTTGGCCCGACTCTCTCGGATTCGTCACTTCTTGTGCGTATTTCTTCGAGAGACCGAAGTCAGCAATTTTGTAGACCTTATGCTTTGTATTAAAGATCGGCAATCGTTTGTACGGCTCTTTGATGACGACATACATGATATTATGGATCTTAATGTCCAAATGGCAGACATTCTGTGAGTGAATGTATGTCAAGCCGTCGACCAATTGGCGGAATATACGGAAAGCCTTCCGCTCTTTGAACTTCGTGCGGGACTCGACTAGCTTTTTGAGGTCTCCGTCGCATAACTCCATAAAGAGTAGGGTTCGAGCGAATGGAAACCCAGTCTTCTCGTTGTGAATGTGGAACAAGTGCTCACATCTGACCACATTCGGGTGCACGAGCTGCTGGAGCAACTCGGCTTCGGTAAGCAGGTATTTGGTGGCCAAACCCATAATGACACCTCTCTCCATCTGCATAACCTTACATGCCAGAATCTTGTCGAAATACTCACCATTCTCATCCTTGAACAGTTGGGTAGCCCTAACCGACCAGACCTCTCCGTAAGCACCCTTTCCTAACAGTCTTCCGAAATGAAAGCCAAACTTCTTAACAAATGTCTCCTCGGCGTCAGTTAGCACTTTACCAGTCGGAGGATCCGGATTCAAGTGCTGACCAACGGTATCCCATGGAGAGAAATACTGCGGGTAATGAGCCGGGCCGTGCACTGGCTTACCACCAATTGCATCATACAAGAAACTACCATGTTTCAACTTAGGTTCACTCGGGTGTTGCAAAGAATAGCCGGTTTGGGATCGACCTAATTGTGATTGGGTTGGCGCCGGATATGTCGGCCATAAGGGAGGGTGTGCCCATTGGCCGAACTCCTTGTGCTGTCCGGGTTGTAAAAGCGGATCGTAAGCGTCGTAAGCAGATACGGGCGGAACTCCTGGCCTATTCTGTCGGTTCTCTATATACTGCAAATAGTTGTCTCTCGGCACCGGCATCGGAGGGGTTGGGGGAGGTTTAGGTTTTGATTTGACCGAACTTTTCGATCGACCCCTTGCGACACCAACCGGGGGTTCGGAAGGAAGCGATACCTCTTGTTTGGCCAAACCTCGCGATCGAGACCTCCCGAAACCAATCGGGGATTTGTCTGCAAAATCTAAAGCATCGGAAAGATTCCACTGACCCGGCAGTGACTCCTCTACCCCACTAGCCCTCGATTGGGGTTTGGGCTCCCATTCCTCTGAATCATCCGACATTACACCTGGGTAAATAATATACCAAGTTGAATTTATCCCAAATGTACTAAAACGTTTTCAGCTTACCATAACAATACACAACAACAGTAATCCATAGTTGAGTTATTTTAATATAAAAATTTTATTTCAATCATTAAAATTGCCTTGTTATAATAATTAACATTTTAAAAAACAAAATACATTATTGATAGTATGTTGCAAATTATTGTAAATTTAAAAATTATTTTTCAACATTGTTTTAATATACTTTCTTAGTGGACATAAAGTATTTAGTCATAAATTATTAATCATTTGATCTATAGATCAAAACAAAAAATATAAATATTCAAACAATTTGAACAAAAACATAAACCCTATTTTAAGTTTTATATTGTAAGAAAGTATATTTGATAGAATATAATATATCACTGATCAGTGATCACTCTATATTAAATTTAAAACTACATTATTTTAAATTAGAAATCAAAAAGTGAGTTCAGGTTGACACATAAAAATTTGAAGAAATATTTATAATAATAATATAGTAGTTTTGTGATATAATGTTTATCATCAAATAAATGAATTATAATTTTACAAATTAATATAAATAAACTATTAATTAACCAATAATATAATCTTACTATAAAGCTATGTTCACTAGGTTGGATGACTAATTGTGCATACTGACAGTGGTTTTGCATCACAGTATACTGCATAATTTGTTCACTTTAATAAGTTTATGCACTTTAATGCATAGGAATATTTCAAAACTGATTTAATAGTGAAACCTAATGAGCAGACATGTCTACAAACCATTTGTGTTGCTTTATCTCTTCGATCTTCAGTCTCTGCTTTGGGTTCTCAGCGGTCATGCGTTTCAACAGATCGAAACAGTCGGCGCTAACCGCCCAGTCGACTATAGCCTGATCGGGCGAAATGTTGAAGTCTTCCAACAGTCGGAAGTAGTCCTTATAACCCGACAGACACTCCGCCAACAGTAGTCCGAAACTGTAAATGTCTGTCGGTTTGAGTTCATAGAACTTTCGCGTTCCACTGCTTTGTATCATTTCAGGGGCCATGTAGTGGCCGGTGCCCATCCGCCCGACCATTTTCGGGTTGGGGTTGGTAAGGGGAAATTTCTTCGACATTCCAAAGTCTGCCCATTTGTAAATATTCTGGTTATTGTCAATAACATACATCACATTAATAATCTTGATATCCATGTGACAGACATTGCGATTGTGAAGGTATGCCAACCCATCGACCAATTGGCGGAATATAGCGAACGCCTGGCGCTCATCGAAGCGCTTATTCGGCTGTTCGTCCATTAGATTCAAGAGATCGCCGGCACATAACTCCATAAATATCAGAGTTCGACAAAACGGAAAACCCGTTACCTCGTCGTGAATGTGGAACAGGTGCTCGACTTTGACGACATTCGGGTGCTCGAGCTGCTGCTGCAGTTCAGCCTCGAACTGCAGCTTATTAACTGCCTGGGTGACAGTTGTAGTGGGCAATTTTTTGGCGAGGGACATCACCTTACAGGCCAAGTCCTTGTCGTAGAACTGATTGTCCGCATCCCTGAAAAGGCGGGTTGTCTTCACTTTCCAGACCTCTCCGTTCGCTCCCTTTCCTAAAGGTTTGGTAAAACTAAAGCCATATTTCGCTACAAACCTCTGTTCCTCCTCCGTTAGACAGTGTGTTTTTGGAGGTTTTACTGTATATTGTTGGCCAACATCCCCCCAATTCTGAAAATATTGCGTCCAATCAGTGGGTTCTTGCCTGGGTAACCCGTCCTGTTCGCCGTACACGGCTCTGCTGCCAGTCTTCTCAAGTTTCTCCAACTTCTCTTCACTCGGATGTTGCAAAGTATAGCCGCTGTCGGACTGGCCTAACCTATCGGGAGAGTTACTGTGTGTGGGCAGCACCGGCGGTTGTCCAGGTGCATCTAACCTGGTATACTCGAAGTCCTTGCCCACAACGGGCACATAGAACTGGGGATTGTAATCTTCAAACGCAGACACGGCTGGTATACCAGTTTGGTTTCGCCGCTGTTGTGAGTATAGCCGGTATGCCGCACTCACCCCTCGCCCCTGCGAGTAAGGCGGCCTATAGGAGGGGTCAGCCCCAACCACATTACCCGATTGCGGTGGCGCTATAGGTGCACCAGGAGCTTTTGGTCGGGGACTATCATTTGGAAACACGTCCTTAATGTCCGACATGACTGATTGGGCACCTAATTGGGTTCGGGACGTGAACTCTACTTAATTCTCCAATGTTCACTAACTAAGTAACTTGTTTCATTTTATAAAACTATTTTATGTAAAAACATATTATTTAAAATTTTGTTTCTTGAAAATTTTCAACATGATTAAATTAAAATTTAAAAATTTAATAAAGATTTGAAAAATACTAAAATGATACTTTGTAAGGTAATAATTATGATTACATATAAATACATTTGATGCTTAAGTTATAATACATAACTTATTTAAGTAAAATAAATAAGAAATCATAAATTTTATGCCTTATGAATAAAATTATCCTTAGTAAAAACAAAATTATTTATTCAATGTAGCTATTTTAACTTTGTACTTTTTACGTATTAGATTCTGTCTGTGAAATAGATTATAATAAAATATAATAATTATTTTAGCTAGGTTATAAGGTTAAAAGTGGCAATTAAATACTACATTTTTGGTTTTTAAAAATTTACCCATTGTTTACTAATTTTCATATCATGTTGCTATTGTGTACACATTAATACTATAAATAATTTAAGATTTGTTGGAATTTCTGCCTTGACAATTTACGTTGTATTTTATCGGTTGTTGTAATTATAATTAAAATTTGAAAGACTGTACACTGTAACCTTTATTAACATGCACTTTTAAGTTGCTGACTAACAAACCGATTTAAACGGAACTACTTGGGCGCATTAGCTTTAAACGCCTCGTGTTGTGACACTTGTTGTATAGTCGGTCTCTGAGACGGATCTTGACTCGTCATCCAAATCAATAGATCGGCGCAAAGAGCCGTTACTTCCCAATACTTCTGGGCCTTATCCGGTACATCCCTCAGGTTCCTCAACATACCCTTAAACCGGGCCCTTCCGGACAGACACTCGGCAAACAGTAGTCCCAAACTATAAATATCGGCCGCAAAGGGATTGT
>JAQIXC010002440.1:0-10917 GCA_034697605.1 Metabelba pulverosa
TGAACGTACGCCGGGAGCGCTGGAGCGCCAGCAGTCAGCACCGCCACTGGTAAACCGCCCGCTCTGTCCGCCAATCGTCGAATTAATCCATTAACTAATTCCGAATTATTCGCAATTAATTCCAACCAATCGTTCTCTGATTTGTCGATAACTATTGCCATATTATCGACGATATAATCCATTGTTTGTGACTTCAAGTCTTCGACTCGATATTCGGTGAATGTCTTCAATAGTTTGATAGCATTTCGCGAATTAATCGTTGATATGAGAAGAGTTGCACTGATTTTCTTCAAATCCCGAATTTCATACTTATCGCTCACATAAAGCAGTTCTTTAGGCAGTTCTGAGAGTTTTCGCGTTTCGTTGTAATAGAGATATCGTAGAAATACTTTCATTACTTCCGGTCGGATGTCGTCGACAATCAGTTCATTCGTTTGGCTTTCGGTCATTGGATTTGTGAACATATTTTGGAAGACATCCGAACGCAAACTCAATATCTCTTTCCGAACAAAGAACTCGTTTTGTCCGCAAATTATTACAAAATCAGAAAATTTTCTGATATTAAATGTGTTTTCCGTATCGAGACTTAATTGGAAGTGCTTTCCTTCGTATGGCTTATAGAGAGTGATATCGAAAGCGATGTTCAGCTCATTGTTCGTCAATAACTGTTCGCTCTTTTCGCTCAACTCTTCTCTCGTTATAAAGAATAGAAAAGCCTTTGGTTTGGAATGTCTGCCAATAGTGAGAGCATTGGTCTGATTGTCGGCGCAATCGATGACCGAAACCGTGTATTCGATGTCCGGATGATTGACAACATTGCCGACGAAACCCAAATTTAAGTAAACGCTCGGACTATACGATGGAGTTATACGACAATCGCATTGTATTCGCCATTCGGTTGAACCGATGCTAAAGGCATTACTTTTTGCTATTTTCTGGAATTGATCGAAATCTTTGAGTTTGAAAATAACTTTCGTTTTATATATTTGATAGTAAATAATATAGTTTTCCATTGAATTAAATAATTAATACTAATTATAATTATACAATTTAGATTAATATAATTATTGTAATTCATAAAAATTTTCCAACTGTTCAATATATAAAGCAATACTCAAATGATTTAAACCAATCCAGAAAATTCTATACTGGTAAAAAGAACTTTAACGATATTGTGCATTGTAAATTATGTTAGGTTTGTATGCATTTAAAGTTGATTTATTAAAAGTTGAATATTACTAAAGATAACTTCACTCGTATACTTGAGTCAAAATATAAATTGTACTATCTACTAAGAATATAAATCTTAATATACCATAGTAACAATTGTCAAGTTTTTTATTAGTAGTAAACTGTTATAATTTATCTGTTAAACTTAGTCACTGTAAACTAATTACAAGTTGATATTAGTAATTTACTTGTACCATGCAAAATTTTACTGATTTATCGTTTATAAGTTACATATAAGTGATTTATTAAAAACAACTTGTCATATTATAAGCGTTGAATATATGCAAGTTTGGTCATCTAAAATAATATTATAATGATTATGCTAGCGTTTATCGAACAAATTTCAGCATTAATAGTCAATTTTAAATACATTTGCACATCATTATTTTGTACATTTGATTAATCATTTCAATTAAAAAGTACATAATTGAAACTATTTTGAATAATATTATATTCAACTTACGATCTAAGGAGTGGTAGAGACTTCACAATTTGATTTCAAAAATATAATATTTGCCGAATGAGGTCATACCTGTCGTCGCGAAGATTATACGCAATGAGACGTTTCCGGAGCCGACCGCTGTCCCCCGACTGCGCAGAACATTGCCAAAAAAATTTGCTGCAAAAGTACTTCTCGGAGATAGCGGCCGAACGCGTCAGTCCGCTGTAAAACACTCATTGATATCGGCAATTGTAATGAGAAATGCAAATTAATACCTGTTGATTTTAAGAAGGCGCAAATAATTAGCACCGATAGATCGTCTGGTTAAATTATAATCTTGGTATAAATGCATGCAGTGGCGCTTCCATAACAGAAATTTATTTAAATAATTCTGGTTTATAAATTTTAAATATACTTATTACAATTTTAAATCAAATAAATATGAATTTGATCAACAAGTTATAATTAGGTCAATTTATTTAGCAAATTATTTCTTAACAAAAATATAGTAGAAATTATAGTAAAAATATAGTAGAAATTATAGTATAATTATTGATTATATTATATTTTTATATAATCAATAAAAGGAATTTCAAAACATAGTATTATGAACTTTATAATTAAATATAATATAAGTATAATTTGAGTGGAATTTAGATTTTAAATATGGTTAATTTTGTGATTAAGTATAATAATAATATGTGTAATACTTTGGATTAAGTCTTTCGGGAATAAAATAATAGTATCCGTCGTATTCGTTATAATATCCGACTATTGGAGTCTCCGACCAACTGCTGTGCGGATTGTAGACACCCGTCGGGACTATAGAGTCCGCTCTGTCCGACAATCGTCGCAGAAATTCATTAATAAATTTCGGTTTTTTCGCAATTAATTCCAACCAATCGTTCGCTGATTTGTCCATAACTTCTACAATATTTTCAACGATATATTCGATTGTTACTGTCTTGTAGTCATTGATCATATAAATGGTAAATGTCTTCAATAATTGGATAGCATTTCGCGGATTAATGGTTGACATGAGAATCGTTGCGCAGATATTCTTTAGATCCGGAACCGCGTATTTGACGCTCATATACAGCAGTTCTGGGAATAGTTCTGCGATTTTTCGCATTTCTTTGTAATAAAAAAATTGAAGAAATACTTCCATTACTTCCGGTCGGATGTCGTCGACAATCACTTCATTCGTTTGGCTTTTAATCATTGGATTTGCGAACAGATTTTGGAAGACATCCGAACGCAAACTCAACATATCTTTACGAACGAAGAACTCGTTTTGGCCGCAGATTATCGTAAAATCCGACAATTCCTTCACATTAAATGTGTTTTCCATATCGAGACTCAACTGTATGTCTCCGTCGTATGGCTTATAGAGAGTGATATCGAAAGCGATGTTCAGCTCATTGTTCGTCAATAACTGTTCGCTCTTTTCGCTCAACTCTTCTCTCGTTATAAAGAATAGAAAAGCCTTTGGTTTGGAATGTCTGCCAATAGTGAGAGCATTGGTCTGATTGTCGGCGCAATCGATGACCGAAACCGTGTATTCGATGTCCGGATGATCGACAGCATTGCCGACAAACGCCAAACTGAAGTAAACGCTCGGATTATATGAAGGGTTTATACGACAATCGCATTGTATTCGCCATTCGGTTGAATCGATATTAAAGACTTTGCTTTGAATTATTTGATTCAATTCAACAAATTCTTCTATTGTAAAAGTTGCTTTTGTTTTATATACTTGGTATTTTGCCATTGTATATAATAAGAATACCTAGTATATATATAAGCAATAGATTCTAATATAAGATTAACACTCTAATCTAATTTAAACCATACAATTCGTGTTAACCTAATGTTTTAAGTATATCTAAAAAATTGAAATAAAACATTACTACAATGTATAATTTATACTCATTTAAAGATTTAATCATGTAAATGTTGGAGCATAACTGAATTGCGTTTTTAAAAGTTTTCATTGTATAAATTACTAAATGTTAAATAAATGATTCACTGTCAATTTATTTATTATAGTTTTTAACATTAGATTAATTTTTATAAACTAATTATCAATTTACTTCACAAACGCTATAAGTTATTCTCGTATTTAATTATAGATTAACACTTTAATCATAAGTTTATATATATACTAACTATTTCAAAATTTACAAATTAACATTTACGTGGAAACTTACTATTTGTACTAATTACTAAATACACATACTGTATATTTTCATGGTGCAATTAGAAGTTGAATAAATATACATAAATAAATTGCTGGTAATAGTAAATATTTGAACTGATTGCTTGTAATTTACCATGAGTAATTACATTAATATAAACCAATAGTAAATGTTGATTATAGCTAAGTCACATATTGTCATATTTTAATAATTATATTAACATTTAATCCAATATACAGTCGGTGGATTAATAGACGCATCGAGTTTTTCCCGATTTTCTCGGGAACTACTGGACCGATTTCAGAAATTTTCAATTCAGATTGTTTAGAATCCACCCCCGCACCTTCCCTATAAAGGAAATTTTAAAATAATTGTTACTTTTGAAATAGCAGCAAAAATTAATTTTTACATTTTTGGAAATTTCAAAATTGTTAATAGGTAAAATTTTTGTTTTTTTATTTTTTGTTTTTGAAGATTATCAATTAGAAATATTCAGGATAAATCCCCGTTTGCGTGCTATAAATGAAATTTTATAATACTTTAAATTTTTTTAATGACAGCAATAAATGCATTATAGCGATAATGCATAACAAAATTTATATACAGTGTAAAAATATTAGACAGATTATTTTACAAAATTCACATTAAATAATTATGCAATTGCTAATGTAATCGTAACAACTTAATTAATAATCATTAAATATCAACTTTAAAATTGAAATAATTAAAAAAACAAAAATTTTTCCTATTAACAATTTTGATATTTCCAAAAATGTAAAAACTAATTTTTGCTGTTATTTGAAAAGTAACAATTATTTTAAAATTTCCTTTATAGGGAAGGTGCGGGGGTGGATTCTAAACAATCTGAATTGAAAATTTCTGAAATCTGTCCAGTAGTTCCCGAGAAAATCGTGAAAAACTCTATGCGTCTATTAATCCACCGGCTGTATAACAAGTCAAATAATTTTAAAATAATTTAAATAAACTTGTATGTTTTGAATATTTTCAACAACAACAAAATTCAATATATTTTTATTGCTAACTAACAACTATGCACTTTTTGTAATAGATTAAAAGAATATATAAAAATATACTTTAATTCACTAAATGAATAGTTGCTTTATTACTACAAATTAAATTAATTTATATTACTAATAATTAATTTAATTAAAATTCTAATTTATAAAAATAAAATTTCTAATTATTTATTATATTTATTATGGCTAAACACGAATATTTAGTAAAATCAATTCAATTGATTCAAAGAAATGTCTATAACATTAATTCAACCTTTACTTTGTTTCAATAATATATTTAGAATTTATTTATAATTACTCATTTTGATTATTAATTATTAATTAGCAAAATGTGTATATAAAATGCAATAATAAAAATTAAACATATTTTAATTCAAAGTTTAAACGAAATATGGCAAGCTATTAATCGGCTTCTAATGAGTAGTAAATTATTGATCTTTTAACTTTAATATGTATATACAGTATATAACTTTCAATTAAGAATTAGTATAATTTTATGCAAACAACAGTTTAATTTGTTTTATGTTAAAATTTATATACCTGTAGTTTATTTCCAATTATGAATTACGATATTTTAATTTTAAGCTTGTTCTTACATGCCGTGGTGTTCAGTGACAACATTTTCAATAAAGGTACAAAAAAAGTATCAAGTATATTTTGTATAGAATAAATATTAATATTTTAAACTTAAATCCAAGTAAACGGCGAAACGAATTGCGGCGAAAATATCTACAAACGCTGTCCGTATAGTCAGGACTACACCGAAGCGGATGTGGAGATCGCGAGGAAATACATTCAAAACAAGTATATGACTGAAGCCATATATAAGCCGAACAAACCTGCCTGTGCAAAGATACATGTGCGCAAAGACTGGCGCTGTATGCGCGAAGACGAACGAATGGAGTTTTTACGAGTAATTCGACTCTTATATAAGCAAGGTGATATCGAGTTCTTGGGTAATGTGCACTCGCAGTGGTGGCCGGTTTTGCATAAAACAGCGCAGTTTCTGCCGACACATATAGTGTTGGCGCTGGAGCTCGAGAAACGCATTCGACGGATCAATCCGAACCTGTATTTACCCTACTGGGTGAAATAAATAAAATATTTAACAAATATAATTACAGCATGATAAATAAATTATTAATTAGACATTAGAAATGGATTTCGCGGCGCCGGAACGAGCGCTCGTATTCGACTACTTCGGCAGAGCCGGCAACTACTCGACGAGCTATTGCGTGCCGGACGGCGTGTTCACCGATTTAAACATGGTGAAATGCGTGCGCCGGCACTGGAACGCCGACGGCACCGTACCCGTGTGGAATGCGCCCGAACTCCAGGAAGCAGTCGAACCAGGGTTGGGCTCATTTAAACAGTTTGGTTATCATTTTTTGCCACACCTGGCCATAGGGGGCTGGTCTGGCGATATGAGCGTCACGAGCGCACCGAATGAGTATGCTATAATATTGTACTATTGCATAGAAATATTTAAAAAATTTAAACATAATTATATTATTTAATTCACCAATGTATTTTACGTGTTCGACAGCGTTCTGTTTCATATGTGGCACTTGCACTACGATTCCTTGCGTGTTAAACTTGGCTTAACAGACAGTACACTCCTAACCCCGAAATATAGCGACTCGGCCTACGTAGCCGATCCCATAACCGGCAAACTCAGGCGCATGATTCCTACCGATAGAGTCACGTATTTTACGAACTATACGATCGTAGAGACAACGCAATTCGGTTTCGGAGGGTTGTGTTATTTGCCCGAAGAGGTCATACCTATCGTCGCAAAGATTATACGCAATGAGACGTTTCCGGAGCCGACGGCTGTCCGCCGACTGCGCACAGCATTGCCGAAGCATTTGCTGCGAAAGTATTATCCATCGATAGCGGCCGGACGGGTCGGTTGGCTGTATAATCATCTCTACGAAGTCGGCGATTGTAATCAGATATGCAAACCAATGCCAGTCTTTCAACGCTATTCGGACACTGCAAACGGGCGCCGACAGATCGATGCGTTCAAATTTGATCTTGGTATTGATATTATGCCCGACGTGGCCGCTTCTCACCAGTATTACATTGATCTGCTTAATGATTTAAACAAATATAAATATTGCAGTCCATATGTTAATTAAATTAACAATTATATATTTAAATTATTACGGTATATATATTTTAAAGCGTTAAGAACAATAAGCTTCTTGGTAAAGTTTGTATTCTACTGTAGCATGAAAATTTTTGTAATAAATGTTTTATGTAGGGCTGGGCAAAAAACCACACTCCCGCGACCACATCAATTTAAAAAATAATAAATTGATAACTTATTTTTGTTTAAAAATTAACTTGTCTTATTTTACAATTTATATTTATACAAATATTTTTTTAAATATTGATAATAAACATGTAAATAATAAAATTACACATATATTATCTCTTTATATATAAGTTTTATTAAGATTATACAAAGTTAGGCAGATTAACTTAATGCCAATAGCTTTCAGTAATAATATTTAAATAAAAAATTATTCCCTGTACAAATGAATATATAATTTAATTTTACTTTGTTTGAATAATATATTTAAAGTATATTTAGTTATAATTTTAGTATATTTAGCCAAATGTTTTTATAAATGCAATAAAAAAAATAAACATATTTTAATTCTAAAAACTAAAATATAGCAAGCTATTAATTAATTCCTAAAGAGTAGTAAATCATTGACCCTTTAACTGGAATATGTATATAAAATTTATATACCGTTCAATTAAGAATTACTATTATTTTAAGCAAACAACAGTTTAATTTATATAATGTTAAAATTTATATACCTTTAGTTTATTTCCAATTATGAATTGCAATATTTTAATTTTAAGCTTGTTTATACACAGCGTGTTGTTCAATGACTACATTATTAATAGAGGTAAAAAAAAGTAGCAAGTATATTTTGTATCGAATAATTATTTATAAATATTAATATTTTAAACTTAAATCCAAGTAAATGGAGAAACGAATTGCGGCGAAAATATCTACAAACGCTGTCCGTATAGTCAGGACTACACCGAAGCGGATGTGGAGATCGCGAGGAAATACATACAAAACAAGTTCATCAGTGAAGCCATTTATAAGCCGAGCAAACCTGCCTGTGCGAGGATACATGTGCGCAAAGACTGGCACTGTATGCGTGAAGACGAGCAAATGGAGTTCCTACGAGTGATACGACTCCTCTACAAAAAAGGTGATATCGAGTTCTTGGGTAATGTGCACTCGCAGTGGTGGCCGGATATGCATAAAACATCGCAGTTTGGACCGACACATACAGTGCTGGGCCTGGAGCTCGAGAAACGCATTCGACGGATCAATCCGCATCTATATCTATCCTACTGGATAAATTTAAGAAAATATCGATCATATTATTACACCACAGAAAATATTAGGCTATTTTATCTAATCAACATGTATGTTTTTACTTTTTTCAATTAGTCGAATAATTTGGACTTCGCGGCGCCAGAACGAGCGCTCATTTGGGACTACTTCGGCAGAGCCGGCAACTACTCGACCAGCTATTGCGTGCCGGACGGCGTATTCACCGATTTAAGCTTGGTGAAATGCTTGCGCCGGCAGTGGAACCCTGACGGAACCGTACCCGTGTGGAACTCATTGGAACTGTTCGAAGCAGCTCTCCAGGAGCGCACCGGTAGGTTCGGCTTATTTATAGCACAGGGCTTTCATTTCACGACGCATCTGGCAATCGGGGGCTGGTATGGCGATTATAGTGGTACTATAGCACCAAATGAGTATGCTAACTTAAATTCAACCTACGGTAAAATTTTTAAACCATGTACATTTTACCCAATTTACAGCGTTTTGTTCCATATGTGGCACACGAACCACGAAACCGCGAATTTAAAACGCGGTCTAACCGACGGTGCGCTGTTAACACCCGAGTTCGGCGACTCGGCCTACATCGCCGACCATTACCATTACCGGCGAACTCAGGCGCCCGACTCCCGCCGATAGAGTCACGTATTTCACGAACTATACACTCATAGAGACATTTCAATTCACTTTCGGAGATATGTGTTATTTGCCGGAAGAGGTCATACCTATCGTCGCGAAGATTATACGCAATGAGACGTTTCCGGAGCCGGTATATATTGTTTACTGTATACTGTGTACTGTATACTATTTGTAATATAATTTATAAAATAAACTAAATATTATATTTTTTATACTTGTACTTTTATAGGATAAATAATAATCAAACTATTCAAAAATTAGTAACAAGTTTAGTAAAATAAATTTAACAAGTATTTTCAACTTAAACAAATTTTATTTATTTAATAATATACAGTAGTAGTATAGCTATTTATTTACATTAAATAGCATTTCAAATGTACTCAATTAGCCACATCAATAACCTTCAAAAATAATACGCACATAAACGATATAATCTAAAATATAATTATTAATGTTTATTAATTATTTTGCAACATTTAATCACTTACTTCATAACATCTAAAATAATTTATTGTAAACAACGAATAACATGAAAATCCGATTCTTTTCGCAGCTAATCGTTCGATTAATGATTGTATCTGTAATTTTTAAAAATATAATTAATTTTTTATGGCATTAAAATTTTATGAATAAATTATTTATCTATACAATTAATTTTCTAGTGATTCTAATATTATACAAAAATTTATTATGTTTTGAAAACTCAAGATATAAGCGAATCATTAGTTTATATGACTTATTCGCCGTATAGTTGACTGAAGACGCGGTGAATATTATAAACAGAAATTGCAGTAAATACAATGGCAAACAATATACCATGGCAATTTTTACGTAAAATACACTTGACATAAATAGAATGCAATATAGCATTACTACAATTATAGTGCAAAAATTGAGCCAAAATGTAATTAATATTTTCGACCAATAAGTCGTATTATATTCATTGATTTCATTAATAATTAAAGTATATTGTTTAATCAAATTCCTTATGTACGAGAAATTCTTAATTTTATTTACATGCTTTATTTTATCATTTAGTTTAATTATTTTAATCTTAAAATACTGAGTGATACAATAAAAGCAAATAAATTGGTATAAAAGTATATTCCATAAATAGTAGGCCCAGAATGAGAAGATAATTGCATTGTAAACGCCGTATATTATAAAATCAATTAAATTTGTATTCAAGTAGTAAATTGACAAAACTAAAAATAAACCAGTGGATGGTATAAATTTATCATTGTTAAATCTAACAAGGCGCATTAATTTTGTAATTTTATTAATCAACAATAATATCTGTGTTTTATCGTAGAGACCAATACTCGCCGGCGAACGCAAACCCGCCATCACTTCAAACACTGCGAGAAATGTCGGTTTTATACCCTTTCGGTAGTTATAGTAATAGATTAATTGCGATATTAGTACCACATTTGTGATTAATATAAATGGAATGTTTAAATACATTCCAGCATTTACGAAATAAGCAATGTCTCCAAGAACAATCGGATAATAAGGATTATCTGTACCAAGTATAATTATAAGTATAATTTTAATGTAAAATATGAATAGCACAACAAATACAACAAATGGATTGTTAAACCATTTCCGAGAGCTTTGGTTCAACTCATCGCTTGTGAAACTCAAACCAATTCTATACAGAATTTCGTTCGCATTTTCTATAACTAAACGTTTTGGCAGTTTCTTATCTGCATTAAAATTATTCATTGTACAATAACTTTAAATATATTACTGATTACAGTCTAACTTTATGTATTAAATAGTATAAAATAATATTCCAATAAATTTTTACATATTATCCCACTATTTATGTAACAACATCTAATAATTACTATTGAATGAATTTTATAAACTTATTACTCTTGTTTTAAAAATAATGATGTTGTTCATTAAAACTTACAGGTAGCACGTACTAGTATGTGTAATGCCGTATGCCATTGAAACTTACTTTAAATTAAACATCTATACTTA
>JAQIXC010002441.1:0-10917 GCA_034697605.1 Metabelba pulverosa
AGCCCTTGGATCTGATTAAGAATAGAATGCAATTAAGCGGTAATTTGTGAATAGTTGTCGAATCGAGTGAACGATTGCTAACATATCTGACCTAAACTCGACTCGAATGCAGGCGAAGGCGGAAAAGCGAAAGAACACAAAACGAGTTTACATGCGATCAGAGCTGTCATTAAAAACGAAGGCTTTTCGGGTCTTTACGTCGGACTGTCTGCCGGTCTCCTACGACAGGCCTCCTATACCACAGTCCGAATGGGTGTCTATTCCTCTCTTTTTGAGAAGTTGAGCGGCGACTCAGGCAAACCTCCAGGTTTTCTGGCTAAGGCTGGGTGTGGAATGGCTGCTGGAGCTGTCGGTGCCTTTTTCGGAACTCCAGCCGAAGTATCGCTCATTAGAATGACATCCGACGGGCGGTTACCTCTGGCCGAGAGGAGGGGTTATAAGAATGTATTCGATGCTCTCATCCGAATGACTCGCGAAGAGGGAGTCCTCACTCTATGGCGCGGATGTGTGCCGACAATAGGCCGGGCAATGGTTGTAAACGCAGCCCAATTGGCCTCTTATTCCCAGGCGAAGCAGATTCTGCTGTCGACCTCTTACTTCAAGGACAACATTATGTGCCACTTCGCGGCCTCAATGATATCGGGGCTCATCACTACCGCCGCCTCTATGCCCGTCGACATCGGTTTGTTTACAACACTTGTCGTCAATTCGAACATTAATTGACTGTTTGTCCAAAAGCTAAGACGCGAATCCAAAACATGAAGACAATCAACGGAAAGCCCGAATACAAGGGCGCTCTAGTAATACGATTGCGAGCACTCATGCAAATCGAGTTTTAGTAACGAAATTCTATTCCCGTATAGGATGTGCTCTTAAGAGTGGTTCGCAATGAAGGCATTCTCGCGCTTTGGAAGGGCTTTACGCCCTACTACGCCCGGTTGGGTCCGCACACTGTCCTCACCTTCATATTCCTAGAACAGGCCAACCAGGCCTACAAGCAGCATGTGCTCAAGGATTTCTCCGGCGGTGGCGGCCTATAAGGGGTTGTTAGCTATTGTTGAATGTGTTTCGAATCAAATTCATTGTTTTCTGTTAACTGTAAAACAGATTTAATTTTGTTTTAGAAACTAATTAATTGAATCATTGATTAAAAGACAATTAAGTCGTTGTTAGTCTATGAGAGCTGTCATTAACCGCTAATCCGGTCTCAGAACCATTGGAGCGATTATTTCGTTGCGTTTCTCACTTCCGACCAGTTTGTCGACTATCGCCAGCGCGAACTCGAATGCAGTTCCGGGCCCTTCGGACAGTGATTGCACATTAATTGGGCTATAATTGACATTTAAATTAAGACTTTGAGAGAACCTCTACTCGTAATGAGTTGGCCATCGATGACAACCCTGTCTTCACTATAGTTGTAATCAGATCTCAGTTCTTCAGCTTTCGATGGATGGCTAGTAATGCGTTTATGTAGACAAACGCCGTGTGCTTTGAGAGCTATAGGTGCGGCACAGATGGCGGCAATCAATTTATTGGCCTTTTCTTGTCGCTGGAGAAGTCGTCCCACTTGTGGACTACCGGCCAATAGGTCCGAACCGCCCAAACCTCCCGGCAGTACAATCGCATCGAACTCTTGGCTGAGATGAGCCAAAGCCGTGTCGGGAACTATCACTACACCGCGGCTGCACTCGACTGGCTCTGCGCCCGATATGCCCGCAATCGTCACCGATATCTGTTCCGACGGTAATCGACAGTTAGACGAACTCACGGCAACCCAAACCTCCACTCATGCACTCCTACTCCGCCTCTGCGCAACACATCTGCAGTGATAACCGCTTCCATCTCTTCGGCGCCGGTGGCCAACAGTATCAACGCGTTTCGGGACATGTGTTGACGCAATCGACTGATTCACTCAATTGACACTCAATCTGATCATTGGTTTATTGATTCGCTTTGGAAATCACAAATCAAAACAAATAGTTGTGAGTCGTTCACAACACACGTGCACTCTATTAGTGCCCAACCCTTCACTCATCACTAGAGACTGGAATCTGTGATTTATTAACTTTTATCGCATATGTGGTATAAAGCCTTGCCTTCATTACAGAGAGAGCAAATACAGTATGCATTGCAAACATGAAAACAATCAGGGGGTTGTATAAGAACTATTATTATTATTTTATCGAATATTGTTAAATCGAATTTTGTTAATGTAATGACAAAGCACTCACCAAAATTTTTTAACTATAATTTTTTCACTAATATGTTTCAATTCAGATTAATCTACTTTAATATTTGCATGTAACGAAAAAGAATTTATTAAACTATCTTCTATAGTTTTATGTAATTAATGTTTATAATCCAAGAATAATTTTTCGAATTATACAAATTTGCTTACACATGTAATAATAAAATGTACATAAATTGTTTATTACAGTCATATGTCATTGCAGAATATTCTTATTGATTTAATTAATTATCAAGCTCAAAGTCCGACATTCCCATACTCTTTAATGCATCAAAAATATCAATTTTGAAATTATGCTTCCAATTGCATAATGTCTACAAATATTAATTATATCTTCAAAACTAGCATCATGAATTGTAATTTAGAGAGAATCACCAAGCTACTTTAATCATGGTAGCCAAAATTCGCGATCAAATACTTGAAATTGTTTGACATTAGTCTGCATTAAGCGCTCAAAACAATTGCTTAAATGATTGGAATGCTTGGCAATACTTGAACTCCAATTGCTTCTACAAAACCAGTTCACGGGTTCAGCGACTAATTCAATCATTTTTCCAATTCTTTTATTAAGTCTTTACTGTATTTGCATTCAATGTAAACAACATTTGTTTCACCGAAAGTCTAATTGACTTAAACTCAGGAATATATCTAAAATTCAATTTAATTTCGATTTATTGTTACTATAATTGTATGAAAAGCAAATCGAAATGATTTGAAAAGATTTGAATTCAAAACAATTGGACAAATAGTGTATTAAAGAAAGTAGAGAACCGTCGGGTGATTGCGGGTTCGGTTCAGTCATACTTGGGTTCAATCAAATTAGTTTCCCTTCGATTCTTGCGGACGAGTTCGCGGATGCGCTCGAACCTGGCTTCGGGTGAGTCTTCTTTCGGCGTATTATCAATGGTGTCGAGTATAGTGCGGACGTACTTCTCGGCGTCGAACTCCTCGGCCTCTCTGATCTGCGCCAAGAGCTCAGCTCTGAATAACTTTTCGGTTTTGATGTTTCGGCGCAAATACGTCTTCTTAAGGAAAGCCAACATTTTTTTCCTCCATTTCCTTCTCTTGTGTTTCGACATCTTCTTCCGCCGAATGACTGTCAGATGACTGTAACGCCTCGGGTCTCGACGTATGTGGTAATCGAGGTATAGGCGCCTACCGGTGCCCGACCCGGGCAGCTCCACACGCGACCTCTCACTCACACCCGAATCGATGTCCAAACTCTTCGTTTTCTCTATTATTTCAAATTGACTTAAATTCGGGACAAAAATGGGATTTATTTGCTTTGAAATCGGATTTAGGAATGAATTGCAGAGAATGTATGACTTCTTTGCATTCATTTGATCCAAAATCGGATGAATGTTGCGATCGGTTTCGTCGACAGCGATGTCTTTGTATGCAATCATTGCATTATATTTAATGCATTCATTCATTCGGTCGAAACCCGTCGACTCGAAACCAATCGATCGCTTCAGACATTTGTTCGTTAAATACATTGAGATTTGAAGACATCTATCGTTTCAATCAAATTATTTCGCAATTAATTCTCAAATGTATTGATAAACAGCGAAGACTTGACTTACTTCTGATTGCATCGAAATCGCGATAATAGAGACATTTCGATGATTGCGATTAATTCAATACAAATACAACTTATTTAATAGGTTTTAGATTTTAAAATTAACACTCAATCCCATTAGAGTTATACATTGCTGCGTTTATTATATTAATACCGTAATATTTATAAAATTATCATGTGTTTATGTTTACGGCAATAGCGACAACCTATGCATAGGGTTTTCACGGCGCCCAGACTCCCACCTAGTTGCTAAGCAACAAAGGCCTAACAGTGGTGGGCGCAGGGAGTTTATTTTTGTGAGCCCATTGAAAAGCATTAGCTGGGAAGCCTCCCTGCTCCCAGACTCCCGGGAGTTTATTCCAAGGAAGCAGGGAGCGCACAACCCTACCTATGCATGAGTTGAGTCGAAGCTAACGCCATCTATCGGTCTATCGGCTTAAACCTTATTGAATAAATATTGTCAAGGTAGAAAGTTGGAAATTCCTTGAAAAAGTTGTAATACAGTAATTTAAAACATTTTTTGAATAATTTATTTTATAAACTTAGTTGTTTGAACACATATTTAACATACAAAAACTGCTTTGTTCACATGGTAATACGTTTACTTATTATTATAGGTAATAATTTCGTAACACTAGTTTTGATATTTAACCAGTATCTTTATCTGAAATGAGAAAGTTTGGCCACAGAATTAATAAACAATAAGCAAGTATTAAAACCATTAGATTTTACTGTACTTGAATTTCAGCTAAATCCGTAAAACTTACAAGTATAAATTGAATAATTTTATAATTATAATAATATTGCCACTATATAACATTATTGGACTTAACTTCCTGAATTTTATCTTGCACATCGATATCTTATATTGTTAAATCAAATATAATTAAGTCGAATATTGTTAAGTCGAATATAATTAAGTCGAATACAGTTGATTTACCAATATTCAACTTAAGAATATTCGATGTAATAATATTTGAATTAACATTATTCGACTTAATGATTTTAGACTTTGCGATATTTGATGTAAAATTATTTTATTTTATGATGTATTGAATAAATAGCTTGCTTCCCGCTTGTGATTGATATGTTCGCACATGACTACCGAGTCTAAAAATCGCTTTAATCTAATTTTTATTCTTATTATTATTATTCTTCCTTACTTTATGCCTGAGTAAGGTGATTTTTATAGTGAAATTATTTCAACTGTTAACTTACAATTCTTAATTAACTATTCAAGTGTATAATTATTTAATTCATTACAAATTACTAACTTATTTTACACAATAACCTTGTATAAATTAAACTAAACGTGTTTGAACGTATAGTAATTTTGAAAATTATAATGAACAATAGTAAAGAAGAATAATAATAAGAACAAAAATTAGATTAAAGCGATTTTTAGATTCGGTACGTATGACTGACTGTGGGTATGCTACGTTGGTCAAAAGCCTTCATAACTTATCTATCCTAAACTAAACCAAGATTTATTAGCTAATTAGTCATTAATTAAAACTAGTTAATTTTAAAAATTAGTTTTAAATATGCTGCAATAAAAATACGAGGAAATTTCATGAAACTTTTAGGTGAAATTTTTAAAAAAATTTACTGCTTACAACACTATAAATACTACACATGTTTGCGCCAATATTTTAATTCAGTTTATAACTCATTTAATGTTCTAATGAGTAAGTTGTCTGAGTTGTAAAAATCTGTGGCAAACGAATTAAGATGAAAGAGCTGCTTGTTACTTTAAGTAGCTGGCTTTTGTGGGTCATTCTATTGCGGAAATTCTCTGATTAAGAATACAATTCCTGTTCTATTAAATCGAATCCTTGAGCTTTGAATACATAAATCCATTCATTTCTTACAATTAGTTTTAAGATTAACTCTTGTTAAAACTTTGGAAATATTTTCATATTAATAGTACATGATGGTTTATTCTATGTTGTATATATTTACTGGCTAAAAATGAAATTAAATATAATAATTATGAACTTGTTTAAATTTGAAAAATTACTATAAAATTAGATTAAAAGATAAGGAATAGAGTCAAAGGGATTAAGTGTTTGTATTTAAAACTGAGTCAAAGGGATTAGTCTAAGACTGCACTCGGATATTAACTTACCTTGAGACAATTGTGTTTGCTTTGTAGCAAGTAAATTTTTACCTGTCATTCATCGCTTGTCATTCAATTGTTTAAAGTTATAAAAACATTTCTTTTACTAATGATTAGATAGACTCAAAACTTAGTTTTAGAAAATCAAATGTTTATAAATTTAACCATGTTTTTGCAGCATGCTAAACTTAAATTAGTCAACATTTTATTCTGTTTACTGTCTTTTGGAACTCAACACATAGTCGAAGGTATTTATTAAAATGAACATATTAAAATGTCATGTCTAGTGGTCGTAATGTTTAACGTTGTGATTCGGGAGGCATTGGGTGCGGAGAGCGGCCGACAGACCTGCGCGCGAGTCGTATAGTGGGCGGAAAGGAGGCCTTCTATGGTGAGGCGCCCTGGCAGGCCCTGGTTAAAGAAGCAAGGTTCTTTGGTCTCTGGAAGTACAATAAATGCGGAGCCGTTCTCATTAGTCATAATTGGGTGATAACTGCCGCGCATTGCAATTCCGGTCTTTTCGGGTCACTTCAGGTGATATTCGGCGAACATAACCTAAAACTGTCGGAAATGGTTGCGACGGAAACGGGTTTCGCAGAGACCTCTCCAGTGGTTCGAAAAGCAAAACGAGTTGTCATTCATCCGAAATATAATCACTTGACTCTCGAAAACGATTTGGCGTTAATTGAATTGGAAACCGATGTCCACTACACGCCTCACATTCAGCCCATCTGTCTGCCCGAAAAGGGCACCGACTTTGTCGGCGCCGACGGCTATGTCACCGGTTGGGGTGTTCTCTCCTACCGTAAGTACACTTTATTACTACTACTCCTTATTGCGAGTAAACGACTGATAGCCAACTGGGCTGTAGTGACCGACTGTGTGATTGACTCAATTGACTGATTGCGTAGGAGAGCGGGTAGTGCCGGAAGTGCTGCAAATAGTGAAAGTGCCGATTATGTCGAACGAAGAGTGCAAACTCATGTACCAAACGGCTCGACATAACTTCATTCCCCGGCCGAACGTCTTGTGCGCCGGCTATGCCTCGGGTGGCAAAGACTCGTGTGAAGGCGACTCCGGCGGACCTCTGGCTGTGCGCTACGGACCTGAAGGCCGATGGACTTTGGCTGGCATTGTCTCGAATGGCATAAAGTGCGCCGAACCTAATCTGCCCGGAGTTTACACCCGGGTATCCGAATTCGACGATTGGATTCTTAGTACAGTCACTCAAAACACAAATATTTCCACAAATTCATAAAATTACTATATTTTACTGTATATTCAAAATTTTATTTATTTTTTTAATTAAAAGTTATTTTTAATGTTTTAGAATTTAATATTATATAAAGAATTTTTATTAAATTAGTACTGTAAAATGTATAAAAACAAACTGAGTTTGAAAATAAAACCAATTAAATGCTATTACTATTAAAATGTATTACTCTTCTAGACTCTGGAATTATATTTAAATATACCGTTAAGTGTTATTTCGAAGTTTGCCATTTACTCCATCATAAACTAGTAAAAGCTACTTCACGTCTCTGATTACAATGCTCATAAATTATAATTATGATTCATCAGTAGATTCCAAAGTGCCAAATTTAGTGCCAAATTTAGTGCCAAATTTAGTGCCAAATTTAGTGCCAAATTTAGTGCCAAATAGTGCCAAATGAGAGCCATATAATATGTACATGGCTTTTGATATAAAGTAACATTCACAAATACAATTATAATGAAAGATGAGTTGAAGTCTTTATTGAATTAAATAAATTAATGAACTATGTATCTGCTAGTTTAATCATACTAAGTTGTTACTATTGAATCTATCTAATATTTCAGTTTAATGCTTCATTTAGAAATGAATTTATAGCTATTGATAATTTTTAAGTTAAGAACTTGACATTATTACAACTATACGTTTCACAATTAAAATCCTTATTGAATTGAGAATTTAGAGTAAAACTAAACGAGAATATATCAATAGTTTAATAATTCTTTGATAGATTTTGCTTAACTTTACATAGGGTTGTAAGCAGTGAAAGATTGTGAAAATTTCACCTGAAAGTTTCATGAAATTTCAGTGAAATTTTCTCTTTTAAAAATAAATTTCATGAAAGTTTTACTTTGTATTGCATCATATTTAAAAGTAATCCTTAAAGACTAACTAGTTTTAATTAATTAGCTAATAATAGCAATAGCTCTAGGTTCATTAATGGTAATAATAACAACAGTAATAATAAAACAATTAATTTAATGTTAAATTAATAAAATTTATTTTATATATTTACTTTTGTATTGTCTTTATACTATGATATGCAAAGTGAAACTTTCACTCAAAAATAAATTTCACTGAAATTTACAACCCTACTTTACAACAACAACAACAACAACGCAACCAGATTTAAATTACCATTTATAAAAAGGGAAGCATTGATTATGATTAAAGAGTAACGGAATCGCTTTAATTCGCTTTATTTTAATTTTTATTCTTCTTATTATTATTCTTTACTTTATACCTGAGTAAGCTAATTTGAAAACTTATAACATTTCATCGATTAGTTTTAATTCAACAAACAATTATTCAAGTGAACACTTATGTAATTCATAATTTCTAAAATTACTGTAAGTTTAAAGACTTTGTTTGATTATTGCTGGAAGTCATAGTTAAAAACAATAATTTGCAATGAAAAACAATATTTGTAATTTTACACAGGTTTTAATTTATCTTACAAATAATACAGATAATTATATATTTTACAATATTAAAATTAATTTTCATAGTGCTCAAACAAGTATATTTAAGTTTTTAATGTACCGGTAATAAATATTTATATTAATTTAAACATTTACAAAATTTTCAATTAATTTTGCTAAAAACATATAGGTGAACCATTCTTAAAAATTTTAAATTATGATATTTTTATAATTATACTAATAATTATTTAATCCTTAAAAAACCTAAACTAAGTTGTTTTTCAAATAACGATTTAGATCAAATTTTTAATAATAATTAAGCTTGCTTATATTTATTTAGCTATATTTCAATTTTACATTCATTTTTGTAATTTTATATTACGTAAAATAACGAACGCTATATATTATTTGCAAACATTATTACAAACAAAGATGAGTTGAATATTTAATAATTTCAGGAAAGTTGTAAAAAATTCTCGTCAAAAGTTTAGGCGATTTTATTCTTGTTAACTCTATTAGTCATAAAATTATTATAAGTTCTGTTCAATTGAAAAGTTGTATTAAAGATAAAAGTATTAAAATGTAAAGAAATAAGCAAATGATATGTGCGAATGATTTTTAGAGCTGACTAGTATTCATGTTCAATTTTAAACAAGTAACAGCAGGACAGTAATTTTTATATAATTGAAATGTCCAGGTTTGATCATAATTATAGAGTAACGGAATCGCTTTAATTCGCTTTAATTAGTTTAGCCATTTTGTGCCGACGAGAGTCGGATCAAAATCAATCGGTTCTACCGTTTGACCCAAGGCTACTGATGAAGAATTACTGTTAAATGTAATTCGAAACACATGTGTCTAGCTACTGGAAAGGTAGTTCCACCTTGATCAGAGAATAAGCTAAGTATTTCATTTTTGAAATTCATTTCTATCCATAATATTACACTGTAAAATTACAAATTTTACAAAGATTAAAACCCTAATAATATATTAATGCTCAAAATCAGGTATAAACAGCAAGAATATAGAGTGGCGCTAATAGCCAATTGTGCCCGGGTTTGATTATAATTATAATTGCTCATTCATTTTAGATTTTTCAATTGTACAGTATTAAAGTTTTTGCAAGGCAGATTGGTTTAAAACTCGTAATCAATTATTGTTCAAGAGTAAGAAATTGGACAGTTTGAAATAATGAAAAATTCGAAAATTATTATCGTGCTAATAATTCTGATGCGAAGTTATGTTCAAAACAGAAATTCTTGTAAATAAAATTAGAATGAAGCAATTACACAGTACAAAGTGTAAAAACATAAATTAAACTAAGTTTCGAGCAATAAAACGGTGGAAAATGTAAGCAATACTCGGATTACTCGTCTCTCGAACTCCTGTCTACCGCTCGACGAACGCAAACTGATCTCTCATTGGAGACCAGATTCTGCGGACGAAGACAATAGCTTTTGTCGAAACGAGTCCCGAATATTACGAATGTCTAATCAATTTAAGTGGTGAACCAAAGGTAAAATTTAGCCGATTATCGATTATCGTGCTAAGTTAAAATTACTCTTATAAGTTAGAAGTAGCACGTACTGCATAATTAAAAAATCTAATTCTCGCCCCAAAGTATTCTACTAACAGGTTACTTTTTACTAATTTATATTTGGTTAAACTTTTAGTTGGAATTATAGTAATATATAATCTTATTTGTAAAATTCTCAACTTTTAATAAAACAATTGATAAACTCATTGTAATGTTTATAAATATTAATAAATATGATATACTATACAATGGGTTTATAAACTATTTTATTAAAAGTTGAGAACTTTACAAACATTAAGATTATATACAGTATTACCAAAGCCATCCAAGAGTGGCACACTGTGCCACTTTATGCTTATGTATTTTATACTCTATTTTGTGATAGAAATTATTGTTGGCAAATATAATTACACATAAAGATGAGTTGAGTAAAAGTATTCAACTTACTTAAACTGTTTGTCTGATTATAGAGTTTGAAAGTATATTATGAATGAGTCAGTGAAGTTTTATGATGAGTCAATCATGGTAAACTCTTTTAACTGAAACTATCTTTTTAAATAAAAATTTCAACTTGTATTGAAATTAGTGCTGTTTTAAAAGTAAACTCTTGGTCAAATATTAGGCGACATATGAAATTTTTTAGTATTTTTTGTATATTTTTGTATTTATATCAATAGATGTCATTTCATTGATATAACATTTTTGACTGTAAACTGTAATTTAGTTTCAAAAAGTTTTTT
>JAQIXC010002442.1:0-10913 GCA_034697605.1 Metabelba pulverosa
CGTTCCTGCCGTTCCTGCCGTTCCTGCCCAGGGTAAAAGGAGTTCTTATTTTTAAATGACCTAGTTTAAAGATTTTCAATCTAGAAAGGGTAAACCCTACCACATTGAAATGTTACCCTGTATATGTTCAAATAAAATGATTATAAATTTTAATTTTATTCTATAAATGAGAGCAAAGTGAAGATTAAAACTAATAAATTAAAATGCGATTTGCTAAAAACGTGCTTATTATATTTTTTACTTTCTCTTATAAAACTTACCTTGGCATGTACAAAACTTAAATCTATCTCAAGACTGATTTAGTTTGAGAGCTATAATATGCTTAGATAAATTGTCAAAAATGATTAAATTATTTCATGAACTATTAATTCATTATAGCAATTCTGTTTAGTCTATAGATTTAGATCAAACTTAGCATGTCATTATTTATCTATTATTAATGTTAACTCATTAAAAATTTTAAGATAGCCTATCGTCTATCAAAGAAATATTCATAAAAAATTAGACTTTAACTAATAACAAAGTATAGGGTTAAGAACTGAAACAATCATGTTGATTTAGCTAATTTTTACGCTTCAATATTCCCATTTCTAATCAAAGTTATCAACTGTTGACTAAAAAGAGAGCGACTGCTGAGCGAAAACTTTTGACTCATATTTCCTAAGCCGTCGAGTGGTTATCGAGACGTCATTTGTGTATTGGTATGAAAGCCAGACTCGAATCGGTGATGAAAACGAGTTTCCGATTCCGTTTCACACAATTGTTGTGCTCTGAGAGGCAGTAGAGTTGCGATCACTTCAGAGGTAATCAACTTTTCATTATTAAACTATTGACTAATTAATTAGAAATGCAATTAACCGGCAATTAGTCCGTTGTGTGAGAATGCGATAGAATTGCTGTTTAGCGGCGAAAAGGGCTGACATTATGCCATTCGTAGCGAAAGAGTAGATTCAGTCGACAGTCGGCGCCGGACTTCACGTGCTTTTCAAGCGCCTAATGATTGGCGCCATTAGTGTCGCAACTGATCGCACGTTTCGACTAATTGTTTACTTAATTAACAAATTGTTGTCTTATTTGCGATTTAGAGCCCATTAGTGAGACTTTGCTTTTTCGTCGGTATTTAATACGAATTTCGATCGAATGGCTGACAAAACGAAGTGAGTATTGAATGGTTTGAAAAGTTTTGCCGAATTTTAAATGAAATGAATTGTTAACCGAATTAACGATTGTCTTAATCGCCGATTCAGAGCACAAACCGTTGAGAACGCGACAGCACTTGATGTCGAATCGGGTGATATCGACGAAAAGAAACGTAAGTCTAAACCACTCATGAGATCGACGATTGATTGCCGGCTAACGCGTGGCTCGTCTTGTGTTCGGCATTAGTCGGCGCTCTGACCGCACAAGTGATGAACAATCCGGAAGTGCTTGCGGCCATGCAGTCGAAGTTGGCCGGAATGGTTGGTCTGCCGTCGGGTTACTACGACTCGTTACCAAAAGTGGTGAAACGGCGGGTGAAAGCGCTGAAGAACCTGCAGATCGAGAAAATCAAAATCGAAGGCGAGTTCTATCGGGAAGTCCACGAACTGGAGGTGAAGTATGGCGTCAAATACGACCCGCTCTACCACAAGAGGACTGATATCGTGACCGGAGTCTACGAACCCAATGACGACGAATGCAATTATCCCTCCGATTCCGAGGACGAAGACGAGGACAATGAGCTCTCCGAAGAGGCGAAGGCGAAGATCAAGGCCGACAAGGAGAAGGCCGAGGAGCTCGAGGACAAGGACGTGAAGGGCATTCCCGAGTTCTGGTTAACGATATTCAAGAACGTGGACCTAATCGCCGAAAACATCCAGGAATGTGACGAACCCATTATACAGCACCTGAAGGACGTGCGCGTCGTTGTCAATAAGGACCCGATGGTAGGGCTCAGCCATAGACCGGCGCTTGACTTGAACTCAATTATGCTTTCCATTGATTAGGGCTTTAAACTCGAGTTTGTCTTCAATGCGAACGACTATTTCGATAACGAGATTCTAACCAAAGAGTATGACATGAGATGTGAGCCCGACTTAGAGGACCCCTGGAGTTACGACGGCATCGCTATCGTCAAGTGCAAGGGGTAGGTGTGATGCGACTGTTCCCCTCTGTAGTGGTTATTGAGAATGTTATCTATTCTGTGGAACAGATGTAAAATCGATTGGAAGAAAGGGAAGAATGTGACGGAAAAGACGGTAACGAAGAAGCAAAAGCACAAATCGAAAGGACAGGTGAGGACTGTCACCAAAACAGTTAAGAACGACTCGTTTTTCAATTTCTTCGATCCGCCCGAAGGTAAGCATTGCATGAGTTGTTGCCGTTTGACTCGAATCTAAAGCTCATTCTTCGGTATAGTTTCGGAAAAAGACGAGGATTTGGACGACGAGACCCATGCGCTCCTTCAGGCCGACTGGGAAATGGGAGAAGTGATCCGTCAGTCGATTATCCCGAGAGCTGTCCTCTTCTTCACCGGCGAAGCGCTCGACGACTACGAAGACGACGACGAAGAAGAGGATGAGGAGGAAGAGGACGAAGAAGACTCGGACGCCGACGAAGACTACTCGCCCCCGAAGGGCGGCGGCAAAAAAGGCGGTAAGAATGCGAAGCACGGGAAGGCCCAGAGCGGCGACAAACCGCCCGATTGTAAACAACAATAATTAGGCCTTTAATTGAATTCCTAATCCGAAGATTAGTTGTGAGACAAACGAAATAAATATTTCCTTTTTTTCGATAAAATTAAATCAATTTTTTGTTTTTATACGTATTTAGTCTGTATAACGAATTTTCAATTTAATTTGTTTAATTAATTTCACCTTTTCTTAATTTTGATTATTATTTTCAATTATTTTTCCATTTATTTAATTATCAAATTTAGAATAAAATTAATTTTCGTATTTTAAGCACTTTTATAGTCGAATATTTGTTTTGTGTTTTGTTTTATTTGAAATGTTTTGAAATAATTTCTGAAAACAACGTATTTATTGACTCTTCACAGCAAACAAATAGTGATATGTTTTGGGGACTGAGAGGAGGCAGAGACTGAACACTTGAGACATAGAGAGAACACAAAATCTTATTTCCAATTATTTGAAGCTCTGGTGAAATCGCGACAAGAATTTTATGATTATTTTTCTCATATTTTTATATTAAACTTAAAATTTATCGCAAAAAAGAGATTACGCTTTGAATTACAAAATAATTCTCGAATTTTATTAATTTATATATCAATATATATTTTAAAAGACTGATTGATTGAAACATTGAATTTAATGCTCAGTTTAACTACATTTGTCTCATTCGATATCCAAACAATTTTTCTGACATTTTAAACAAAACCAAACAAACAATTGAATAAAATCTGATTTTAAGCCAAACTATGAATGTTTTTATTCGAAATTACAATTTTAGTTGTAATTAATTTGTGCTTTTATTGCTACAAATAACTACATTATAAAATGATATAAATATTTGTTTTTATTACAAAAATTAGAGCAATGATTGATATGTATTTATAATGTATCAAGTTTGAATTTTGGAATTATTTGACGAGACTTTATATTCGGTTTAATCAACAAACATACATGGCGCTAAGTTATTCGATTTATGCAAATTTTATAATTAAATTCTTGAAATATTAATTAACGATTAATTTACTGTTAATCTACTTTTCAAATCTGTTGCACAATCTTTACATTAGTTTCTAGTTTTCGAAATATTTGTCAAACAAATCAAATAAAGATTTAGCGATTGTTTTATGAAAAAACTTTAAATAATTTTCAAATTATATTTAAATAATTATCAAAAGCTTTGCCTAAATTGTTGTAAATATATAAAACTCATTGCTCTATATATAACAGATTTTATTGTCGAAATGTTTTCTCGAATTTAATTTCGTATTTCATTGAAAATCTGTAATTCAGTAGAGAATGACTGAAACAGCTGTAAAAGTGGTCCAAATTATCTTTAAAGAAAACTAATTACTTAATTACTCTTGTTAGTTTTTACTAAAACGACATATTATTTAATGACTGCAATAACACACAACTCATTCTATCATATCTTCTCTTGAATTGTCTTTTCGCTATCGATTTGACGCTAAAATGATATCAATTATTGTTTAGATTTGTTTTCGTTTGAAATTGATTTTCAAATTTAAAAATCCATTTCCTTATAAAAAGTCATTTGAATTGAAATTCTAGCAAAAAATTGTATTTAAAATTGTTATACATTTTCTATCGATTAAAAACTTGAAAAAAGAACGAAATTGTTTTAAAACTAGATAATAAAATATGAAAAATTGTACCGAAAATCTATTAAAAGTTTTTCTAATAAACGCATTGAATGTACTGTGTAACATTTACGGCGAGTTTTGTGGCTTATCAGCGATAAAAGTGTTGAATCTATTTATGATTGCAATGCTTGGCATCGATTGAATAAATATTTAGATTTGGTTTTAATATAAGTTATGGATTATTGACATACCGTTTGACTAGTTTTGCATTTTTTTTTCTGAGAATTTCATTCATTTTATTTGTTCATTGATTTGGATTTTTGCAAAACTCGTGAATTTTAGCGACAATTTATCAGCGAATTTGTTGCAACACTTCGTGATGTGTAACATGTTTATCGTCTCATTCGACATAACCGACTCGTTTGGACAAAATACAGACCCAGACGTGTATTTCGGGTGTATTTTGTGCCCAAATCGTACGGATGTGTCGATTTGATTGTGATCTCGATTTTCAGTAATTCAATAGATTTTTGACATTTTTGTTGTAAAATGCAATAAATATACTAAACATTTGAATCAAATCGACGATTATTTCTGTGGAAACGCTTCGCTATTTTTAGTGATATTTTTTGCAATTGATTTGGCAATCGATGAGAAGATTGTATTTCAAACGCTTTAAGTAATTGAGATTAGAATACATGAGTCAACCAGAACTGGTTCGCTCGTGATATGTCAATAGGTGTAGACAGTTTAAATTACTTGATTTGAATTTTTTATAATTAACTAAAAATTAATATTTAATAAGAAGTCGGGAATTATTTGAAGCGATTTTATGGTTTAGGAAATTGAAAAAATGGTTTTATTGACAAAATTCCAATTAATACTGCAATTAAGTTGTGTTGAAAAATCACAAAAATTTGCAAGGTAACATAAATAGACTAAATTGTTTAGGTTATAAAAATAGAGTCGATGGAGTGGTAATTGGAGTATTAGTCGGCGAGACAACAGGCCAGACAGCAGGCGCCGAGAATGGCGATACAACAGCACTCCTCGTCGGTGACGCCGCGCTGTTGGGTCTGCTGTTCGTGGATTATAATCGTTTGCTGCGGCTGTTGGGTATACGCGGGTTGCGGTTGGTATGGCTGCGGGTTGTAGGGCTGGCTCTGCACGTACTGCGGCCCGGGTTGCGCCACATACACGGGTTGGCCTTCGCAACGAAATTGCGTTCATTTCATAGTTATAATTACATTAGAAGCGAATTGAGCGTCGAGTTTGTCGCTAATAAACTAACTCGCTCATTTTTCAAAAGCGTAAATACCTTGAGTAGCATAAGGAGGCGGTGGTCCCGACATTTCCAATTTATCCGATTAATAGGCGGTTTCACGAATTTGTAAAATATTTATACAGTGTAGAATTTTCGCCACAACTCGTGATTAGGAGAACGTATTGAACGTAAAAAGGCTTTCGATTTAATTAGCGAAGGATTGAGTGCAGAGACAGTGAATATTAATAGCGATTCGTTGTCGCAAAAGCCTAATCGGGTATCCAATGCAACATTTTTGGCGATATTTCGGTTTCCAAAGCGAACACTTCATTGCCGGTAATGCCAGTAATTAATCGCGAGATTAGATAAAACTTTTTTTGTTCTCAAATATGCATTTCATTGCAGATCTGTATTGTATTTGATTGCGAAACCCAATGCAATCACATCTTCGTTAGTGATGTCAACATTTCCGAGTGATCGCACAGTTTCTGATTGGAGTTCTGCACAAATAACAAAAACATCTTGCTAAATTTAGTTAGCATATTACTAAATATTGATAAATTAAATTGTAGCAAATTTTATTTTAAATTATTGTGTAAAATTTAAAATGTACTAGTTAAAATTGTTAACGTTATTGACAATGTTATAATTTGACCATTTTCTATATTGATTTAGTCAATATAAATGATTTCGAATCACCACGATGTATTTTTTAAATATTAAATTATCTAATTTATAACTTTTGGTAAATCAGTTATCAATATTATTTTTGGTTAATTAATTATTTTTTAAATTTGAGATAAAATGGAATTTTGCGGTTATTGTACATCTTATCAGTGAATGTGATATTAAAATAGTAAAAATTAATTACCAGAAAAGGACATAAATCTAACACTAATTTTCGTAATGTTATGCAATAGTGAAGTATTTAAACAAAAAAAGTTTATTGACTCAAATGTCTGATCAAATAAAGGCATTAATCATTGCATTATTTTTTGCGCGAAATATATTAATGTATAATGCAATTTATTAGAAGATTAACCCAGAACGGTTATTATTGCCAGTCCGGTGCAATAGCTGTACTGCAGCATGATTAATGCAATGGTATATTTATAAACTCGCATATATTTAAATATGCCAAATTTAATTAGTATATTATTTGTGCACAAGATACTTTCTTATGAGGCACTTAGAGAAAAGATTTATTAAATTATATGAAAATACTGAAAGTAGCATGTACATATACAGTATGTGTATGATAATTTGGTAGTTTATTAAGTATTATCGAATCAGGAAGATCCGGGTTAAATATATCATACTATGAAAACCTTATTTTAAGAATTAGTTTTTTGTACAGTATAACCGATAAATCTTCTGTTGCAATTAGATCAAATGTATAAATGTATAATTTAAGATGTTGGTTATTATGCAAAGAAAATTAATAAGATACTAGCAATTTTATATGAGAATGGTTATATTGGTTGTATTGGTTGGTTATATTTTATCTCACATAAATCTGATTATTTAAGTTTGCAAAATTTATAATAAAAGTGTATTGTTAAAATATTAGACAATGATTTGTGAATCAGATCTAAAATTGTTTATATATGATAAACTTAGAATGTTGTATATAGGTTTACAAAAAAAAAATGAACAAGATATTTTAATGTAATAAAAGTAAAAAATATAAGAAGGTATTTTCAAATGAAATAATAGTACTTATGAAATTAAATTCTCGTCATTCATCATTATAATTTGATTCTACCATAATAAATTGATTAAAATATCATGTTCCGGATAATAAGAAAAAGTATTGCATTTAGTTCTTAAATATTTATGTCGACCTCAACGGCCGTCCACTCGAATAGAGTCTTAAATTTTTGAGGACATGAAAAATGTCTTTTTTGCCAATACTTATATAACAATGTCAATTTTCTCAATTAGTTCTGAGTTCGTAAAAATTTGTTTTTATATAAATTATTACATAATAGGTTTTGTGGCAAAATATTCGATAATCCAAATATTAGTAATAAATTATAAACATATACATCTTATATTTTCTTTGATGAAGCTTATTTTAAACAATATTAATAAATTCTTTGCTCCAAACTTTTAAAGTATCTAATTTTATATGCATATCTGTTTTTTGCTTCAGTTGAAAATACATTTTTTGGCATGATACTTTTTTGAAATTAGTAGCTATTGACGTGTTCACATGTAAAACTTAACAATTGCACATGGATAATATTGAGTTTTGTGTAATGTTAGTTATGACTGAATTCTATACAATTAACTTTATCAAAGCTAATAATTTAATTATTAAGCAATAACTGTAATAGATAATTTATCTGACTTAATTTAATTTTATATGAGTAATTTAAGCTAATAATATTAGCAAACAAGATTATAATAACAAACTAAAAGAAAGATATTGTATATTTCATAACTTTGAATCATAAGAAAAATCTTTTTTTATATAAATAATTTATATTGCATATTTTATGTGTTTGTCAGATAAGTGTTTGCCAGACGCAAAATAATTATAGTTAGTAAATAATTGCAGTATACTATGCTATTTTATTATGAAACTATAATACAGTTATAATTCTTTGAAATAAATTTTAAATTTTAAAATTCAATTGAATTTATTTATTAATAGCTTTGACGTCAACTGAGGCGGTAATGAATTGAAGGCATTTTAACGACAATTTAGAAAAAAAACTTTCAAAACATTGCGATTAAAGCGTTTGAAAAGTGTATTCAAAATTGCAAATCGTTTTAAAATGACTATTTACTCCATTTAAACACTCTATACATTAATTATAGAAATATTAATGCAAATCAATTAATCCAAAGATGTTTGTGCAACTTGCAAAAAATTGATGTCAAGTTTAAAACTTAATCTAAAACTGCTTTGAATAAAACCTGATATCAATTGATAATCAAGAAACATTTTTGAAATACAAAACATTTTATTGTGAAAAATATTTATATAATATTTGAAAGAAGTTATTATTAGAAAAATAATCAAATTTCAAAAATTGATAAATAATTCGACAAAAAACTGTCGCAAAAGATATAAAATATGTCTAAAGTCCAGTGAAGCTCAATAAGAGTCCGATTATTGGCGTCGATATTGAAATAAAAGTATTGTTTGCTTTTCACGACTTAAACAACGCTTTGAAAACTGAAAATATTATTTCAATTAATTGAAAAACTTGTAAATAATTGAAATGTAAATCACAATCATTTGCATCGGATTCTCATAGCACTGCAGCAGAAGAGGCATATCGTGGATGTCATGCAAAGACAGGCCGGGATTTGGCAGAAATAGTCGACCAGTCGGAGCAAGAAGTCGAATGGGCATGGTAGTTTGCCGGCGAGCGCACCGGCCTCGTCGACTGGCCTCTCACTCTCGTCGCAGGCTTTCGATACATTAATAAAACTGGTTTTGATGTCTTCGCGAGGCATACCGGCGCCCGAATCACTGCCGTTGCGACTGAGCATCGGATGGGATTGGGATGTAATCGGCGATAGTCTCGCATCACTTGTATTCGTAACACTTAATGCTGTTAACGACGCCGTTGTCATCATATTTCACATAAACAGCACTAAAACAAATATTTTCGCTGCAAATGATAAATACTGTACGAAATTTTCAAAAATAGTTCAAATGTTTTCTTAAACACTTGAAAAACAAACTTTTTTCGCTATAGTCTCGCAAAAAGCAAAACTTTGAGTACTTTTCCGGTATTTAGTCTTTGAGTCGAGTAATCCGAGTGAGAAATACAAATCGAAATTTAATATTTGAGAAAAATGTGTTTAATCTGTTTCGACGAATAACTGATATGTGTTTTGGCTCTTAGACTACACGTCATATCGCGAAATGAGAAGAAGTTTTTGTTTGCGAAGAGAAAAAAGAGTACATCAGTCGTGTTGTTCGACTGCAAACAACTTCTAAACTTAACCTCGTTTTCGATGCGAGTGTTTAATTGGGTCTAAAGTCACTCTAAAACTTGTCTCGTATTTGCAGTTCAGTTCAGGTAATCTAAAAACGTTTCGGACTTTTCCTTTCGAACCGATCCTTAGATTTGTTTTTTTGGTTTTAATTCTTTTCTTAAACTTTTGACTTAGCGCTCAATTTTGAGCCAACAAAACAAAATGTGTAAAACGGTTTCGAAAACTTTACGACGAGTTTCACATTTCGATGCGTTTGACTGACAACTAGTGATAAACCAAAAAATCGACTAATAATTGATTGATTGACTGAAAAACATTCCGAAAACAAGCGAATGGTTTGGCGAACAACTAATTGCAGTCAACGCGTCGTTTAAATGCAATTAAAGTTTTAATAAATTGATGTCTCGTTTAGTGGCGTTTTTGTTGTCGACTTTGACTGAAGGCTTAAATAATTAATTTTAGAGCAAATATTTCGCTAAAAAGTACATATTGTGTCACATGTTTGCTAAATGCGCCTCAAATTCAAATACATTTTTGTTATATAATATTTTTATACCACAGTTCACATCAATCGACGCAACATTCGGTTATATAGTATTAATAAAAAATTGTGTTTTATTTGGTTTTATTACTAATTTCTAGACTAACGGCAAAAATGTTTGTGAACTCAACGAAAAATTTTGTTCATTTAGTTGTTGTGAAATAATTTGTTTTTATGTATAATTATGCGACAAATTCGCTCGAATTCCTACACAAATGCCATGAATTCTTCGGTTATTAACGACAGAACTGATGTGACAACTGAGCGAATGAGCGGATCAGACAAACCGAGTGCTCCGGTGGTCGACAAACAGCCGAACCATTCGGTGAATAGCGTTAAGTCAGTGAAGAGTTTGACGACACAATCGAGTGCTTCGAAAGCGAATAATCCGAATGAGGGCTCGATTTTAGCGAATAATTGTCAGATAATTAGTCGAAACCAATGTTTTCCGATTCAAATCGATTCGAGTAATGGAGTTCGCAGTGAAAACAGTGCTACAAATGAGCGACAATTGATGGCCAACTCTAGTCCAAACAGTTGGGAGTTTTGTGATAAATGTTACTTGGTACTTTGTTTCTGCTGCATTCATCTGTGTGGTCCTTAAGTCGCTTTTCGATCAATTTATTATTACTATTAAATTATTATTAATTTAAGATTGTTTATATTATTTACAACTAATTTTCATATTTTTTTATAATTATACACAGTATTTTCTGGTAAAACCAGTATCATGTTACTTTTTCATATCTAACAAATGTTATATTGATTTTGATATGAGTTTACCGTTTATTAAACATATTTTGAAATTGAATCTCAAATATAATAATTTATTAATGAATTTATAAATATATTTTGTGTTTACTTTAAAAGTAATT
>JAQIXC010002443.1:0-10912 GCA_034697605.1 Metabelba pulverosa
TCGACTTCGAGGCCAATGACCGCTCAATCGTCGACTTCGAGGCCAATGACCGCTCAATCGTCGACTTCGAGGCCAATGACCGCTCAATCGTCGACTTTGAGACCAATGAAGGCTAAGTCTACGGTTTTGGGTCAATCCGTTCGAACAATAACTTAAAGTTTTATTTAATTCTCATTCAATTGACTTTCTTTTTAAATATATTTTTGTATTGTTTTCAATAATTTCATATTTTACTAAATTTAAATTTAATTTAAAAATTTAATAAATGTCGCCTTGTTATCTAGTTAAATGTGCATAAAATTTATAGTATAATAAAAATAAACAGATTGATTATTAGCATTTCTACAATATGATTTAAATAAACTTATTATGACTAGATATTTACAGAATTTGAAATATCTAAACTAAACTTTAAACTGGACAACTAACAAGATAAAATTATTGTCAAATTTCGTATAAAAACAGCATAAACTTTGATTATATTATTTTTGGCTTAATTAAACAAAACCCAGAATTAGTAAAAATATTGTCAAACAGTAGAGACAGTACTGCGAGAACTCTGTGTTATTCATCGGAAACAAGTCGAAGCAATAGAAGCCAATGTCCGGACCGGACAGTCGGCCGATCACTCACTCAACGCACAGTTGGTTTCGAAGCGAAACTCCGTTTCGTAAACCAAATCGTAATCACGTTATTCGCGGCCTATGAGCGGCGCTACCGATGCGCGCAAACAGCTTTGTAACAAGCTATTTAAATTAATTATCAACATGCCTTTTAAACATTATTAGTGCAAACATCGCTCCGTTACGATGAAATAGATAATTAATTAAGAAATATATTTAAACATTTCATTCATATTTTATATTAAATTAATATATAACAAATTAGTATGTTTATTTAAATAATTTGTAATTTACAATATAACTTACACTTTGTCAGTACAATTAAATATCATGATAAAAAATCGTTTATAATAGATTTAGATGAAAATGATCGAATTTTATTCATATTTTTTACAATGAATAAACATTGTCAAAATTGCAAACTAACTTGTTACTAGTTCCAAGTAATTAATCTAAAATTGGATTACAAATTATGTAAACAAATTATTGTATAATAATTATTAATATGTATAATTGTTAATTTGCCTTTCACAAATATTGGAAAGTGAAAAATCTAAATATTTATACAATGCAAATTTTGTCCTCTTATGCCAAACAACTTGTGCAATGTTGTTGATGCTTGGTTTCTGTGGCAAGCTCATTTAGTGTGTAACATTTTCAGATTTTATATAATTTTTACACTGTATATATAAACTGCTTTATACACTGTATATTTTTACACTGTATATATAAACTCAAACTTTTATTTGGTTAAATTGTTTAGTAATTATTATCGTTTTAGTTGCTTTTCGCCAATATTCTCACAACTACTTTAACACAATGCAAAAGCAATGCATAATAATGTATAAATTTAGCATTGTAATGCAGAATTATAGCAGCAACAGCATACAGAAGCAGCTGTACAGTATTTTATCACATTCTAAAAATATATTATTCATTTATCAAAATTGCTAAGAGTTAATAAATGTTATTAATATGTCTAAAAGAGTAAGTAGTGTAATAATTTTAACACTTATATTATATTATAACAGGATTTTAAACATATAACTGTAGCTTAAAATTTAATGCTAATTTTGCTTGCTACTAAATTCTCACCAAAGTTAATTAAAATTAATTTATTGAGCTAGAACTTGATAATTTAAGCCTCACTCGTTAATAAGTTACTAGGACTCGTATAACAGTACTGTTAATGTTGTATATCTTTCTGTATTGCAATCAAACGTTTCTCAACAAAAGTGCATTGTTTAATTTAACAGAATAGCGTTAAATTCGACCTAACAAATTGCCGAAACAATACGACCGACACGAACGGCAACTGCTTTGAGTTGAACCGAATCGGAACGCCGGCCACAGTCGACGGTTCGGCGTCGGGTCAGAATTCACCGCCGAAGGGGAAACAAACGATGAGTAGCGACACGGAATCGGTGTTTACTACCGAACCTATTATACGTAAAGCTTAATAAGAAACGAATAAAAACATTCAAATTAAAACTAAACAAAAATCAACATTGCTGAATTAATAGACACAAGGTTTAGCAGCCGATCGTCGGGCTCACTGGTCTCGCCGAGTCGGTCGAGACAGCACAGCCGCGACCACGACACCCTCTCGATCGGCAGGTGCAGCATCGACGCCAACCGTCGGCTCAGTCCGGACATCGCGGCCGTCAGCGGCCACTCGAGCGCCGACGCGACGCAACTGAACGAACGAATGATAAACTTCGTGTCGATAATGTACGCACTCGTACTCATCGTCGTCGGCGGCATTGTCCGCGGCTACGACCTCGACAGCGAAGAGAGCAATACCAACAAGATCTTCATTATCGTCATCACTTCCGTCGGTATTCTTTGGATCGCATTTCTTCATTTCGATATCTATCGCTGCAAGCGTTGGGTCATTCGCTACAATAAGCGCAATAATAATGATTACAATAATAGCGATAAAAAGTTCGACAATTTTTCGAACATCGACGACAAGATCAGTGTCACGACTGCCGTCCTCTTCAACGCGATTGCCACAAAACGCGAGTCCGAAGACGGGCGTTCGCCGCCCCCGTCGACCTACCGTTCCGCGTATCGGTTCCTGCGCGGCAAACATTCGGCCAATTTCTATCTCAAGTGCGGAATGATTGGTATGTTGTTATCTCATTAAATATACAGTGTATACCGAACTGCAAATAATTTATTTCTAATATTTCTATTAATATTTCTAAACATGCAATTTATTTTGCATAAGGCATAAACTTATTTATACTACCTTGTAAGTATAATGCAAACTAATTTCTAATATAGCTAATTTTGCTATGTTCATTGTAATAGTTTATTGTTTCGGGAGTGTAGTCCATATGGGAGTCGACATATTCAGTCAAAGCTACATGTGTATCTACCCGAATACGGACGGCAGTGACGATTGCGGTAATTTTGTGCAGATATGTGTGCTTGCTATCAAATCAATCCACTCGTTCTATCAATTGTTCATGGTATTTAAGTATTCAAATGCAAGTCAATTAATATTTGCAAAAATTATTTACTAAATTATTACATTTCCTATTAACAAATAAATGACAACAGGTGAAAAATGACTAACTTAGCACTTAATAAGTTATTAAAATTATTAAATAATTATTGTACATCTAGAAAATTATGCTTGCTAATTCGTACCCAGATCATCATAAATCGGTTGCGAGCGGTGACGAAGTTCGCGTCGATGCACCTGATGGCGACGGCGCTGATCGCCTGGTTCGGCACAATCGCCGACGAAGCGCTCGACGACTACGTGCATACGCTCTACACTCGCAACGACACGTACAGCTCGAGCGGCGGCGCGCTGTTCGGGCCGACGATCCAACATCACGTCCACTGCTTAGAGGTATCGGTGATTAGTAAACACACAATGCAAGCGTTGCCGTATTTGTATCCCTTCACTGTCGAGTACAACATTATACTCGCCTCGGTTTGGTACATGATCTGGACTAATATTGGTACGAGTGAATCATAACTAGTGCCAGAATTATTTGCATGATAGTTACTATATAATTTAAGATTACGTAAGCTAGTTTGTCAAACTGCATCACGTTGGAATGATATGCCTTAAATGTCACTAAATAATATAATGTTGATTATATTATTACAGGGTATATCAATATATTTTTATTTTGTATAAACAAAAAATACGAAAGGACAAAGCTAATTTTTAGAAATATACTTAGAAACTACAAATCTAGACTTTGTTGATAAAAGTATTTAGAACAATCAATTATAAGTTTGCTAAGTTTAAAAAAATGCTAATTAAATAATTAATAATTACATTAAAGTTTAAGTACTAATTATACATTTAGAGCAAAAATAACAATGCTACGATAAAACCTTAGTCTAGTTATATTAGACTAGAGTTTAGGATGTTAGCATGCATCTTTTATAAAATTGTCTGGATTAACTATCTCAATAAATTACATATTGAGATATTACATAAATCAGGCAAAATGGAGCCGACTGGCCAGAACGCGCCGAACGATACGAGTAAAGACGCGATCAATTGGGATGCGGCGCGGAACGAGTCGGCGGTGACGGTCAGCGCCGATTGCAAGTGCAGCAACAAAGGCCTCTTCGCCGGTCTCTTCACTCTAATGGCGACATTAATTACAATAATCGTCTTCTTCATCGCCGCCAATATGGAGAAGTACAGCGCAGTGGGGCACGACATCTACCTGGCCCAAATCGGCTCTCTCACCGTCATATCGGTCGTTGTCGTCAGCGCCGCCTACGTCCAGACCCGCAAACTCGACGTCGTTCGGCGCGAGCACCAGAGCAACGCATTCACGGCAATCGACGACCTGCTGCTACTGGTGCCCATTCCCTTCGTCCTACTGCACTACAGCCTCCTGATCGGCGCTTTCCTCGACAACCCGCCCGACCACTACATACTGCTCATTGCGATCTACTGCTTGGTAATGGTCCAGGTGCTAATCCAGTCGCCGTTTATTATGGACGGTATGCGGCGCTGCACCAACACGAAGCAGTTGCGCCGCCTAAAGCCAGGCCGCGGGTTAGTGACCTACGCCCTCATTGTGAACATTACGCTCTGGATATTGAATACATTTAAGCTGAAGTCAGTGGACAGTTACCACGGAATGGAAGACAGTTACGGCACAATACGCTGGATTATATCGCGCGCGACTCTACCCCTCTGTCTCTTCTACCGCTTCCACAGCTCCGTCTGTCTGAGCGATATCTGGAAGTACGCCTACGAGCGCGACTAGAATCTGCATGCGCCTTTTTTTGTATCTTGCTTAATTATGACTGATTCTATTTCGATAATTAGCTTGTATCAAGTATAACGGAGTTTTAATGTATTTTTAATGTTACGCCTTGAATCTTGTAATAGTTGCGGTAGTTAAATGGCAATGCTATACTGTACATTTGTTTATCGTACTTTTATGCATGGCAATCTACGCAAAGTTTAAGGCAAGCGCCGAATTTGAGCGCTGTGTACGGCCGGTCCAATTCGGTATAACTATTAGATACTTTAGTAGATTTTAACCTTACAAATTTTTAAAATAAATTATAAAAACGCAAAACGATTAAAGTACTAAATATAATTACCAAAACGGAGAATTTGCTATACATTATTTATTTATTTAATACCAATAATTAAACATGTTATATTAATGGCAATAAAAATATTTATAACAGCAATATTAAAACAATTTTTAAAACAACATTTCAAAATGAAATTAGCAAACAGAAATTTCGATAATTTTCAAAAATAAAAACAGAAAATAAACGATGAGCTGAGAAAGGAGAGTAATTACATTTAATATATTCATTCAATTATACAACATGATAATATTATCTCACTTCATAAAAACGAATTTTGTTGATTGTAAAAATAGTATAGCATGAAAATCCGACTTTCTTCAATGCTACTCTTTCTATTAATGACTGCCACTGTTAAGTAAAAAGGACAATAATAAGAAATAAATGCACGATAGTTTATAAAAGAAGTTATACTTTTAGCAAGTTTGTAATGATTCTCAGCGACTTTAGTTTGTGTTTTGAAATTTTTGCATGATATTTATATAAGAAAACAATCATTCGATTCAAGCAATTGTACGATCGATTCGCTTCGGCGTTAACCGCCGACGCCATCGATAATATCAATAAGAAGATTGCAAAAAGTAAAATGACTATGTATATTGTAATGAGTAGATGAATAATATGCAAGGTAACGAATATTAATATGTATAATACTAAAACAAGCACGGTGCCAACTGTCACCCAAAAAACAAGCAGATATTTTGACCAAAAACTATCATTGTAATCAGTGATCTCGCAATAAATATTAGTCAACAAACCAACAAGTTTTAATTTATTTAATAATAATCTTGATCTTGTAATTGATCCATTGACAAGACATATTTTGTTTATTAAATAGTAGCATATGATATAGAAATAAACAAGGTGATTGTACACAATTGAACAGCTACAATATCCATAAAACGAGAAATAGAACGTATTTGGAATAACAAACATGATAATTTCCAATAGACTTCGATATTGTATGGCTGGAAATATTGATATTGTAGCTATAAATAAAGGTATCAAATACTTGTAATTAAAAGCGCTTATTTTCAGCAAGATCCTTGTTCTGGCAAGTAGATTTTCGATTAATTTTCTATCGTTTAGGCCAACACTGACCGGCGTTCGCAAACCCGACATCACTTCAAAAACGGCCAAATATTTCGGTTTAATACCGCGTTTGTAGTTATAGTAATATATAATTTGCATGCTAATGCCGATTATCGAGTATATAAACATAAACATGTTTAAATGTACTCTTAGTCCCGGATAATAATGCGTGAAATCGTTGTTTACAATTAGTACATAAGAGTCATCACTCTTTGCCATTAGATTAATAAAAGATTGCATTGAATAGAGAATCTGAACAACGAATACGACAATCGGTTCGTGTATTGCAAGCCTTCGGTCGACGCCATCGAAACGCAAACCGATTCGAAGCAATTGATTCGCCGCCGAAGGGATGCATAGGTTTGCCGGCAATCGCTTGTTTGCGTTCATTCCGTTCATATTTTTCGCAAATCTATAATTAAATACTATGAATTCTTAGTCTGCAAAATTATATAAACTAAGCTTGATTCTAAATAATATTGGTAATATTTCTATACCTCAAGACATATTAATTCACCAAGTATATTTTAGTATTACTAAAACATGTGTATGTTTTAGAATATTTATCAATTAACTAATATATATTTCTCTAATATATTGAATATTTATTTAAGAATACAATTATTGCACAAAAATTGAATCAATAAATCAATTATTAATATTTTATATTGATGGACGACACATATTATACATTAACAAGTATAAACTTTATATTAGAACAAGTAAATGTTAATGATACAATATTTATTGAAAACAAATAAACATTCATTAACCTAATTTATCTAAAAAGTTATTTAGATTATATCGAAATATTAGTATTCATTGACAGAATATATTTTGCATTTTCTTGTATCATAGCAATTTTTTGTTCTTAGACAATACAAAATTTACCCTCACACGAAATTAATTTGTACAGCATTAATAAATAAATTTGCAATATTAACATTGCACGTTTAATAAATTAGGTATTTATTCAAATAGAGGCCTTGTAAAAGTGCAGTTTATTTGAAATCTATTAAATAAATAAGTACATCTACTTTGTAATTATGCAAATTAATGTTTTTTGAACGAATTAGAGTGTTTTGTATCATACAATATTTATAAAAACATATAAAAAATATAATGAATGAGTAAATTATATTTAAAATTTACGATATAAAATAATAATGATTAATAATGAGATTCAATATTTAAAACTATAATTAATATTAAAACAGCATTGTTAAAAAGATAATATTTGCTTAAATTTTAAACAGTCTTAGTTCTAAGAAAGTATCAGAAAACAGAAATTTCTATAATTTTTAAAAATAAAAACAGAAAATAAACGATGAGCTGAGAAAAATAAAAGATTTAGATTATTAATATGTTAGATTTATAATATTTAACATGATAACAAATTAGAATTATCTCACTTCATAAAAGCGAATTTTGTTAATTGTAAAAATGGTATAGCATGAAAATCCGACTTTCTTCAATGCTACTCTTTCAATTAATGAATGCCACTGTCAAAATAAAATTAGCAATTACAAGCTAATTTAATATAAAGTTGTAATTAAAAAATTTGGTTATAATTATACTTTAAGCAAGTTTGTAATAATTTTATCCGACTTTTGCGTGCGTTTCGCTGTTAAGTAATATTTGTATAGAAAAACAATCATTCGATTCAAGTGATCGTACGATCGATTCGCTTCGGCGTTGACCGACGACGCCATCGATAATACTAATACGAAGATTGCAAAAAGTAACATGGCTATGTAAATAGCACCAAATTGATGTAAGATAGGCAAAGTAACAAATATTAAAATATATAGAAGTAAAACAACCGCGGTGCCGACTGTCACCCAGAAAATGAGCAGATATTTCGACCAAAAACTATCATTGTAATCAGTAATCTCGCGATGAATACTGTCTAAAGAACTAATAAGTTTCAAATTATTTAGTAATTTTGATTTTATAATTGATTTATTAACAAGACGCATTTTGTTTATTAAATAATAACATATGATGTAGAAATAAGCAAGATGATTGTATACTATTGAGCAACTGTAATATCCATAAATCGAAAATAAGAACGTGTTTGAAATAACAAACATGATAATTTCGAATAAACTTCGATGTTGTATGGCTGGATATATTGATATTATAGCTGTAACTGAGGGAATTATATATTTGTAATTATAAGCACATATTTTTAGCAAGATCCTTGTTCTAGCAAGTAGCTTTTCAACCAATTTCCTATCGTTTAGGCCAACACTGGCCGGCGTTCGCAAACCCGACATTATTTCAAAAACGGCCAAAAATCTCGGTTTAATACCGCGTTTGTAGTTATAGTAATACACAATTTGCAAGCTAATGCCAATTAACGAAAATATAAACATAAACATGTTGTAATGTACGCGCAGTCCATGAAAATAATGCGAAAAATCGTTGTTTACGATTAGTACGTATGAGTCGTCGCTATTTGCCATTAGATTGAGAAAACATTGCATTGAATAGAGAATCTGAACAACGAATACGACAATCGGTTCGTGTATTGCAAGCCTTCGGTCGACGCCATCGAAACGCAAACCGATTCGAAGCAATTGATTCGCCGCCGAAGGGATGCATAGGTTTGCCGGCAATCGCTTGTTTGCGTTCATTCCGTTCATATTTTTCGCAAATTTCTAATTGACTGCAAATATTTATTATTATTATATTCTAATCAATCGATAATAAAACTATTCTTACAATATATGACTTCACCAAGTTGATTTTATAAATACACGCCTTGATCAACTATTTATTATTAAGTTTTTATTAATTAAACAACGAATTTATAATATTTCAACATTATTACACAGATTATTATTGGCGTTGCTTAATAACATTCATTATGATAATATTCTTTAATAAGCTTTAATAATTGCTTTTTAAATGTCATGTAAAAATATTAGTTTTAAAAAACACTTTAATTGCTGTAATAATTATTGCTTATTCGATAATCAAGATTATTTAAAAACAAGTTAATATGTGTTTATGCATCGTTTGATAGCTTTTCTAATTAAATGATTTTTTTCAATATATATATCATGAGGTTTATTACTAACATTTTTAATTATTTCAGGCTAATTTTGATTAATTTACATTGTTCCTACACACAAGCAAATATTAACAATTATGCTTACTAGTTACAAATAGTTTGAAAATATAATTGCAAATAATTTTTAAAGAATACAGTATTTTGTTTTGATAATCAATAGAGATAGTAATAAATTAAAATGTTCATGGTCATTACAAATTAAGCAATAAATCTGTCAATTTTCTAATGATATAAATTATAAATTTCTTTTTTAATTAGAATCTATAATATATCAAACGCTGATATAATATATATACTCTAATAATAATTGTAGTGAGATGATGGTTTTTAAACTGTACATGTAAATTTTACTATTTTTTTGAAATATTAAAATTTACAAAATATAGTTAATATTTAATAAAATATGTAGAAAATGCAATGTTAATTAATGTAAATATATAAGTTAAAATAAACTAAATATAGTTTGAAAAAAATTTATACATTTATGCTGTATATCATAGCTTCACTTCTCAAACAAATTGCTGTAAAACCGTTCCAGTTATTTGTGTAAAATTGAGCAAGATATTAGATCAAATTAAATAACATTTAATAAATCTCGTTTTCTATTTACTTGAATTTAAATATTTAATATTTTTATACATTATGTGGTATTAAACTCTCGTCGACTTAATTAATCATGACAACTATAAATTACATTCTGATTTATAACAAAGTTTTTGAGTATAATTTTTAGAGATTTTTCTCTAAAATCTAGGAATGTAACATTTTTTTCGATAATTAGTTATGATAGTTTTGTTTATAATAAATGTAACTTTTAACTTAATTTTTAGTGCAATAACTTATATAAATATTCATTTTAAAAATATTTTATTTAACAAAAATTATAATATAATTAATTGTAAATTTTAATTTAAAAATAATTTATAGTATGATTTATTTATTTTATTTAAATAAATATAATTTATGATATGATTAATTACAGTTTTGTTTTCGTAGTTTATTTTTTTATAAAATATATTAATTTGTAAACATAATTTGTTGATAAATTATTTTTTATTATAATCAGCTATTTTGTACTAATTTGTATTATAAAATATATTATTTTTCCAATATATTTTTTTATTTTATTTATCGACATTAATTTTGCATTGACACTATTTAAGATGGATGTAAGTTTTTGTATTATTTTACTTATTTTTGTATTGTTTTTGGACTAATTATTTTATTGATTTATATATTTATTTCTGTATATAAAAAAAATTTACATGCTAAATTACAGATTTGCTTTTGTATAAATAATTTAATTTATAAATAAATTGTAATTTTAAATATAAATGTTTAATATATTACTTTATTATAAACAAAACTAAAAAAATTAAATATTAATAAAAATTAATACAGTTTTTACATTTTATTTATTTGTATTTTAGACTATATTATTGTCATACGCGAGACTTGAAATTAGACGCCATCTGTCGACGAGAACCTGTTGCGAGTCAGAGCTCAACTCAATACCTGACGCAAC
>JAQIXC010002444.1:0-10911 GCA_034697605.1 Metabelba pulverosa
CTGCAAAATTCTAAACAAAGTAAAGAAAAAATTTCTGAAATCGGTTCAGCGGTTCCCGAGATATTCATCAAAATATCGAAATTTAAGTTTTGGTCCATGCTGTATGTCATGAACAGAGTTTAAAAATCACCCAACTTAATTACTATCAAGTTCACTATTATTTCTGAGTATATATAAGTTATTTTTAAACTTAAAATTATTTCAACTTTTAATTAAATTGTTATAAATTTAAAAAAATTAAGTTTCATTTACAATAAATAGATTATAATAAAAACTCAATAAATGAGTGATTAAATAATTATTTTAATTATAACTTAAAATAACTATAAAATAAGCTTACTGATTAAATATATAATAAAATAACAATAATAACTAAAAGTTAAATGGGGTAGTATTTAGAATTTTGGTAATAAATTATAATGTGGATTTAATTTTAATCAAATTAATCAAGCATGTACATTTTATTCAACAAAAGCTTACTTTTCGTAGCGGCCAATATATTACTCATATGCACAATGTTAAAGTATTTCGTAAATTGTTGCATGGTAGCGCGAAATTTGTGATTAAATGGATTCATGTAATAGCAGAATATGGTTGAACTCGAATCGGACAAAATGAGATGCGGCGTACGGGTCAGTCGGTGCTTATATGCCGGTGCGACCAAATCGGTGCTGATATTCTTAAACGCGGCTAAAATAGTCAACCTGTTGCAATTGTTTGCTTGTTAGTATATTATATACTGTAGGATTTGCTAACTTGCAAAGATGCTTTACCGAACGTTTGCGAATTTGGAGAACTCGCGCAATATTATCATGAATATCCCGCACCAGTGGTAACCCATTTCCGTCGTATTCTCGTCTTCTATGTATCGCATATAAAACGCTACAAATAGCGGCTGCACTTCGAGTGTCTGATTCGGTTCACCCGAACCGTAATAGATGTCTGCGCTCTCGCGAGTAAGCGCATTGCAATCGCTATTATTCGCAAACATTTTTATTCTTATTTTGAATTAACAAATAGCGACAAAATTGTATTCTGGTTCAATTTCTTTATTTTAGGTATTTAAGCAGAACACATACAGTAAGTAATACTTATTAATTGTTAGGTTTCTCGAATAAATGCTTGTTTTATTTTTCACACTGTACAAACTTTATTTAAGCTTTTGTATAATTTTATTACACTGTTTTTGTATTGATTTTCAGGTCTTCCAACTAGAGAATCAGATCCGTCGCTCGCTTCCAACTCCTAATTCAGATTTTCCATTTCGTATTTCACACCAATTAAATGCTATAAGCGTTTTGATAATTTTCAAAACTACGCAATGATTTAATTTTTTCCAAAATAGAAGTTATAATCGAAGAAACAGCAAGTTATTAAATAAATAAAAACATTTAATTATTTTTTTAAAAATTAACGCCGGAGTAGGTCTGCTATGTAGTCAAATGCCTATGAAATGAAATACGAAATGGAAAACCTGAATTAGGAGTTGGAAGCGCGCGACGGATCTGATTCTCTAGTTGGAAGACCTGAAAATCAATACAAAAACAGTGTATGTTATACTAAATAATGCCGTTTTTATTAAATATTTTTGGCATTATAGTAAAAACTATAAATGACAATAAGTTTAAAAATTCATTTTAATTTTATTAACACTTGTGATTGTTCGCAAAATTTATTATTGACAAATTTTATTTTAATGTGTGGTATACGGCTTTATCTATTTTAAGATTAATACACAATTATTTTAAAATTATTCTAATGTTGGTTTTGACAGACACTATTTCTAATGATAATTTTATAACCTATTCATATAAATTATTAAGGAGCAATCATTTTAATTATGTAATATTTATCGTTATTCTTTTTTAGAGGTAAAATAATTTATAATAACAAAAATATGTTAAGTAATAAATAATAATTTGAACAAGAAAGAAGTATTAAATTTTAAAAAGTAAATTTTTTAATTTACTAAAAATAATTAAAATGCTAATTTAATATATTTATTAGATTGAATTATAAACATAATTATTTAGCTGTAATAATAATTATATAATTGAACAAGTTAGTGATGATTATCACTGCCGTGAGCACCGCCAGCCTTGTTCGTGTGCTCCGTCGCCGCTGTATGTCCCGCATTAGCTGCATGTTGAGTGTGATCGGCGCCCTATTTAGCATGATCGGTTCCATGGTGCTCATCTGGGTTGCAGTTAGCTAGATCAAATATGTAGAAATAAGTTTTTAAATAGAAATATTATTTTTTACATTTAGCTTATTTACCCATGTTAACAACAATAATCACAATTAAAAATATTGCCAAAATAATTTTTGTCATTTTAAATCTGTTACAAGCTAAAATAAATCTTGGTAAAAATTATTTAAATTGTGCTGTAAATCAGTTGCTATATTTATAGCAATTTGACAAAACTAACCTTGGTAAAAACACACAATTTTAATTAATATTAACTTACTATCATTAATTTTTTATTTAATATATTTATTTAAATAATTAAACTCTAGTAAGACACGTTTTAAACATTTCCTGTTTTCACCTTGCCTAAATTCAATATAACAATATTTGCATTTTTATTAATTTTAATGATTGTAAAAGTTAAGTCACAATTAGAATTAAATATATTAAAAATTTTATTTATAACTATTAGATTTTACTTGTTAATTTTAAAATATTTTAATTTTAAACACATCATATTATGTTTATTTGTTACTATCTATTTATATTATATTTATATATTTGTTTAAATAATTTAAATAATATAAGAAATAAATTATTTTAAAAATAAAATAATATACAATATTGATTTATAAAAGGTATAAAATGTACATAGTCTATCTATCTATCTAAATATATTTACAGTATAAGTTATTTTATGTATTTTATGTACTCAATTATTTATAAATGCGTAACAATATTTTGAAGTGTTAGTTTTTTTTAATGTTTATGAATTAAATAATATACAGATTATATTGTTATTTATTTTAAAATTATTTTTGATATAAATGACATTTTTGTGACATAAGAGGCCTAAATACTAGTGTTTTAAATATTAGTGGTGGGTTTTACTAATTTTTCTAAACTTTAGATTATCAAGTTTAACTTGATAAGTAGCCAGATTATACTTTTCATTCAAATAAGGCTATTAAATTAATAAATACTGTATAGATTATAGACAGTGCAGTATTAAATATACAGTAATAATTAGTGCCAAACAATTATAATATAATTACAATTATACAATATAACAATTTTTAAAATAACAAAAATAAAAATATCTGCAATTTATTATAATGTAATTTGAATTATTTAGCATGCAATTATTAGATAATTATTGTCAATTAGAGAAGTGAGAATAGATAACAGTTATACATAATGTCAATAATTAATCAGGCTAGAATTGCGTGCTATTAAATTATTTTAACCAGTATAAACAAGTATACTATAATAAAGTCTTAATATAAATTATAACTATGATTTACTAACTCGTAAGCTGAAATATGAAACAATATAAAATAAAACAAATGTTATAACCTTGTTACACGCTAAATATTAATATAAATTAACATACTCTTAATAATATTGGTATTTAATCAGGATATTAAATCAAACAACAGAGTAACAAATTACAAAATCAAAATTATAAAACAGTTAATTCATGTAATCTATTGATAATTTAGCATGCAATAAAATTTAGTATAAAAAGCCAAAATACTACAATAAAATATATTCATTCTTAAAAAATAAATTTATATTTGTTAAGAATAAATACTAAATAACTACAAAATGAACAAGACACTCTTTGCCATGTTTTTGGTTGTAATCCTCGTGGTTGGTTTAAGTATGTATATTTTAACATTCAATTATATTCCCAAGTCTAAATAACAACATCTATCACTTAAAAACCATCTAGCCACTGATGTTGAGTGCGGCGCTAAGGCTGGCGGCAAAAAGGGTGGCGTCAGTGCTGGCGGTGCCGGTGGCGCAGCCGGTGCTGCTGCCGGTGCAGCTGGTGGTGCTCTGGGCAAAGGAAAGGGCAAAAAGAAAGAATAACCCTGTGCAATTTCACAAATCAAACTTCGATTCGGCAAATTAGTGATAAAATATTTACAAATTACTATTTTAATACTTGCGCAATAAATTTTTAAATAATACATGCAAATATTAATGTTTAAATTATTCTATTTAAGGCTTAAGTTAATTTTTATTTAAAACTATTCAATAATTGTTTAATATGTTCAAAACACTATATTTCAAAAATATTTCCTGATAAATTCCAATATAAAATAAGCGATTATTGCCAAGATTGTTTCTAAATAAATCGTAAATATCGTTCGCATGTGAATCAAACTAATGTCGACTATTCCGTACGACTCGGTCTCGACGTCGGTCTCGATATTCGTGTAATTCATTACTTGGCGTAAGAGTTGGTTCGAAATTCCCGATTCGATGAATCCGTACAAACTATGTATAAAACATTAATTAATTAATTTAATCAAACATTACTTAAATACCAACAATTCATTTAATTTATTCAAGTGATACAAGTTTAGTCTAGCTAGATTAGCAATGAAAAATTTCGGTGAAGTCATGAGTCCATTGCGTGATATATGAAAATCGATATTTTCCTGAAATCCGTTTGAAATGAGTTTTTGTTTCATTGATTGCAAAACTTTAAGCTCTGATATGAAAACCGATTTCCCGGACATTATATCCTTGAGATTCACTTCATTTATATTTGACTTTTGATGCCAGGAATTAATATAATATACACGTCTACTATTCCAATATAATGCATCATGGTGATTGGGATACGTTCTTAAATACAGATGAAGTGAATGCGCTTTTACTGCAACGACAGTCAAGTGTCTCCATTGCGGCCCAAACTGTAAGTCATTCCACGACTCGATTCGATCGATTGCCTCGAATCGCATCAACTTTTCCCGGAATTGACCGCAAAATGCGGCCAATAGTACAGTAGAGCAGAGAAGCCATAATCCGATTTGCATTCTATCGAATAGACTCTTGATTTCGATTGTCATGTAATCCGAGAACAAAATTGCCGTTAATTCCCAAACCGTTCGGAAATAGTTATGAAATGCATTTCGATTGCAATACAAGACTAACGACACGACTATAATCGACGCAATGATTGCGTAATAAGTTTTAATATCCAGACATAACATTAGGTTTGAATACGAAGTTTTCTCTGTACAAAATTATAACATTCAATAATAAAAATATACCGTATATATATTATAAAAACAAAAAAACAAATCTTTATAAAATAAACATTTGCATATTATGCAGAATAAATTATACTTTGTGTTGCGGCCAAAATGTTGCCCACTCGCAGTATGTCGTAATAATGTGTGAATTTGAACAGTGTAGCTTTAAAGAGTCGATTAATTGGGTTTAGATAATAGCAGAAAGCGGACGAACCGGCGTCGCCGACAATCAGGTGCGGCGTTCGCGCCAATCGGTTTGCAATCGCGGGTTTGACCAGATCTGCCACTACATCGTCGACAGCGGGTAAAACACGCAAACTATTTGATTTAAAAATAGAAATGCTTATTCTTCAACAATATTGAGCATAGTCAAAATGTTAACAAACTCTTACCGAACGTTTGCGAATTTGGAGAACTGACGCAACATTAGCATGAATATTCCGCACCACTCGTACCGAAGTGGCAACCATTTCGGGTTTGATTGCCGCGAATATTGCATATAAAACGATGTGAATAACGGCTGCACTTCGAGCGTCTCATTCGGCGCAACCAAACCGTAATATATATTTGCGTCTCCGCTCGTAAATACATTGCAATTATTATTGTATTTCAACATTTTTACTATGTATTAATGTATTTAATTATAATTAAGATCTTTAATTTAATATACTGGTTGTATGTTACATTTTTATAATAATATATGAAATAATTTAAAATATTGACAACATCATTATAAAATAAAACAATACTATTTATTTGACGTTCTACTTCAAAATTGCTACTTTAACAATACTAACTTGTTGCTCTTAATTTTAGCATATTCATATACTATATTTTATAACATTTAAATTTTATATTATTATAATATCCGAAATAAATAAAGTCTGTATAATGTCTAAAAATCAATTTTATGTTTCAATCAAATTATTGTTTTTATAGTGATATGAATAATTTATAAAATTGTTTAATGTACATGTAAATTTACAAATATATATTGCGCACAACCAGATTGATACAAACGTTTAGCTGCAAGCAGATAGTTTCATGCAAAACAGTGATATGCAAATAAATTATCAAATAATATCAGGGCACAAATTTTTAGAATGCACAATATAAAAACTGAGCATCATTTTGCAACAGATCAGCATATAACAATATAATAAAAGCATTCATAAAATTATATAATGTTTTAAGATCGAAATAATGGCTTACTTAATTTACATTTACTTAAATAATATTGTTTTAATAAATATAAAACTACTTAAATAGATGCAGGATAACATTTAACAGGATTTGGTGTAAATGCAATGTTCGTGTTAATTGATAGGGATAATAAGCTGAATATGCAGTGTAATATTGATAATTACTCGGGTAGACCGTGTAGTGTAAGTGTGCCGTCGATTGCATTTCACAAAATTATAATTAACTAAAATTACTTAAATAATAACTATGGTATATATAAGCGCGTGATAAATTTATGTTTAAAAATAATTTATCTATTGCGTTGGCATTACTCTGTTGGATAAACTAACAAACTAATCTACTCAATACAATATTCTTAACCATGAATTTATTTTCAAGACTTTGGATTTTTGCTGTAATTGCTTTAATTCATATCAATTGTAAGTTTTAAACAAAAATTCATAACAATCTCTTAATTTTTATTTCAAATACATTGAAACAGTAAGTAATGGACTGTTTGTAGAGTTGGGTCACTATCCGGACATTACGGGTGAAATGTGTGGATATTGGGATAGAATTCCGAAAATAGATATCAATTATCCGCTGAAATGCTTTCGAAACGAATACCGAAATCGAAGCCATAATGCGTTCAATGCTATCGGCGATGGAATCGGAATTAAAGATCGCATTTACAGCGGATATGACGTCGAGAACGGGTGGTCAGCCTTCACGGTATATATCTATTACTACACGGAAGGTTGGCTGATCACTACCTACACCCACTGCACCGGTACGATACTAAGTCAATACTGGATTTTAACCGCTGCTCACTGTAACTTCGAGTACGTTTTGCACAGATGCATTTCAACGAACATTACTAACATTTAAATATTTAGTATCAAAACTTTGGGCAATGAACACCTGAATATTCAGGTCTTTGTCGGCAATTATGAGAACAAATTCGGAGGCAATAGATATTGGGTGCGTCCGTACCACGTGTTTAGACATCGCAAGTATAACCAAACCGTTGCCAACAATCCGAAGAATGGGGTGAATGAGTGGGATATCGCGCTCTACCGACTCGACACACCCATCGACTTCGATGAGGAGAGGCACGACTTCAGAGCCGATACGGTTTGTCTGCCGTCTAATGGCAGCGATCGGGTTAACCGAAAGCGCGAATTCGCGACGGCTTTCGGTTGGGGACTGATGTACAGTCAGAACAAACCCGAACCGCGAATCGTCTTTCCGGAGAAATTGCAAATTGCTGCAATTGCATTGCGTCCGAAGAGGGATTGTCGTAAAAATATGCTGTGTACTCGATATGAGCCCTTCATGCCGTCCCGCACTTGCAGAGTACGTCTCACTGTTTAAAGTTATATTTATCATTATTAAGCATGCTATATGTATACTCCGACTTTAGGGTGATTCGGGCGGTCCGTTAGTGCAATGGTACGGCACCGACAGGAACAGAGCGATAATAGTGGGTGTGTTGAGCGGTGGGGACCGCCCGGGACCGGATGAAGACGCAAATCTATGCGATGCGGAAATAACATCTGATCTCTGGGTATCCGTTCCGAAACACATGAATTGGATTATTGATACCATTAATCGAAACTGAATTTTAGAATTTTATTACAATTTTAATTGTTTTTAGGCATCGCTTTAACATTTAAATAAGTTATTTTTATTTAAAATAATTACTTACAAAATTATATATCAAATACAAAAATTAGATATGACTAATTAAATAAAAATATTTATTTGCATAAAAAATGCATTTATTAACATTTGTATTAATAAAATTACTATATTTATAGCAATTTAATAAATGATTATTTAAATAGTTATATTCTGAAACCAATTACACTAATAAATCTAGATAGTATAAAATATCAATTAATTTAAAATTCATAAGAAAAACCAGTTAACATAATAATTTTGTATACAGTATCTTGAAATTTGAATTAATATATTATGTTTGATAATTTCAAAAATAATATTTTATTAATAATTGTTAACTTTTGGTTAATACGTGAAACGCCTTTAGACCGCTATCGCTAATATCTGCAAAAAATATCGTTAAAAAATATTTTAACTTAAAATTACGTGGAATGTTCATGGTAAAATTGTTTTTCAATGTATTATCTAATAATAAATCGTAATTTGATAATGAATTTGAATTTCATACATCATATAGGTATTACTTTAACATTAAAAGCATTCAATAGTAAACCCGAAACGCAATCGACGGCTCGTATTGACAAACATTAGCCAAACCTTGGCTTCAGATTCACACAAATCGCTCGAAACGTATGAATCGAAAGCCGACAACACTTTCGACTCATCCGTAGATAAAGCGAATGATTATCGGATAAATGATTAGATTTTTAGACAAAAGAGACTATAATTGTCGGCATATTCTCCACAATTGAGTGATTCTATCGAAGGCTTGACTTCTGTTCGACGACTCATAGACTTCGAGAACATAAAAGAGTTTTACTTCGGATTATCACTCGAATAGGTATCTAATTATTCAAAACTTAGTAATTCTCTACTTATTTACGGATTTGTATTTTTGCATTAATTAATCACTCGATAGAAGTTTAAATAATAATAAATATAATTTAACAGATTGACGATATGCAGTGTAATATTAATAATTACTCGGGTAGACCGTGTAGTGTAAGTGTGCCGTCGATTGCATTTCACAAAAATATAATTAACTAAAGTTACTTAATAATAACTATTGTTATATTTAAAATTAATTATAAATAAGCGCGTGATAAATATATGTTTAAAAATAATTATCTATTGCGTTGGCATTACTCTGTTGGATAAACAAACAAACTATTCAATTCAATACAATATTCTTAAACATGAATTTATTTTCAAGCCTTTGGATTTTTACTGTAATTGCTTTAATTCATATCAATTGTAAGTTTTAAACAAAAATTCATAACAATCTCTTTACAATCTCTTATTTCAAATACATTGGAACAGTAAGTAATGGACTGTTCGTAGAGTTGGGTCACTATCCGGACATTACGGGTGAAATGTGTGGATATTTGGATAAAATACCGAAAAGAGATATCTATTATCCGTTGAAATGCTTTCGAAACGAATATCGAAATGAAAGCTATAATGCGTTCAATGCTATCGGCGATGGAATCGGAATTAAAGATCGCATTTACAGCGGATATGACGTCGAGAACGGGTGGTCAGACTTCACGGTATATATCTATTGCTACACGAAAGGTTGGCTGTCCACTACCCACACCTACTGCACCGGTACGATACTAAGTCAATACTGGATTCTAACCGCCGCACACTGTAACTTCGAGTACGTTAGTAGATAATAGTGGCTTGGTACCAGGTTTTTGGTACCAGGTTTTTGGTACCAGGTTTTTGGTACCAGGTTTCCTTATCAGTAGAATCTCCCATAGACGCCCATGTTAAAAAACCGGTTTTGACAGATTTTGTGATGTGTCTCAACTGCGCACCGTATGTATCTCAACTGAGGGGTGATGGGTCTCAACTCGATGGCTAAGAGTGCGAAGCAGTTTTGACCTTTGACCTCCAAGATGGCCGCCGTTTGCTAAGAGTGCGAAGCTGATTTGCCCTTTGACCCGACGGCCATTTTGTCCGCCATTTTGTCCGCCATCTTGGATTACGCAATACCAAAAGGGGACTACAACTAATGACAGGCGTCATTCACGCCGAACGTAATTGATGTCAGCAAAAGTCAGCCATTTTGTCCGCCATCTTGGATTACGCAATGCTATAGGGGTTACAAATAGTGACAGGCGTCATTTATATCCAACGTAATTGATGTCAGCAAAAGTCAGCCATTTTGTCCGCCATCTTGGATTACGCAATACATAAGGTGTTACAACTAGTGACAGACGTCAATTATGTCTAACGTAATTGATGTCAGCATTTAAACAGACATTTTGTTCGCCATATTGGATTACGTAATGCTAAAGGGGATAGAACTAGTGACAGGCGTTATTTATGTGTAACGTAATTGATGTTAACAATTTATTAACACAGGCCTTTTTTTAAGCTAAAATTTAAAGCCTTGTTTATAAATTAATTTCAGTCCCCGACATATAAGCTAAATTTAAAAAAGAGAGTTAGAAACTAAGTAATTAAAGCAGCGTTTGACAAACAACGACTATAATTTATAGTAAATTATAGTAAATTATAAATTTAGTAAACATATAAATATTAACAAATGTGTATACATTTTTTTTTTGGAATTTAAAATTACTTAACTGAGAAACACCTGTTGCCTAGCAACGGATTTCTGCTTAATAATATTAACATAGTTGTAATAAGCATGTTTTAAATAATTAATTTTATTTAAATTAATATACCAGTATAAACCGGTTTTAGAATTTTATGACGTCAGCAAAAATCAGCATAAAATACTGTGATCTGATTGGTTCATTTGTTTATTTTCAATAATCAAATGAGTATATAAGGAGC
>JAQIXC010002445.1:0-10909 GCA_034697605.1 Metabelba pulverosa
AAACCGGTTTAACTGAGTACGCATATATAGTCCATATGTACTATTTTGAGTCAAAAAACATCCGAGTTGCAGCCCAGATAATTAGTAAAAAATGCAAAATGTGTAAACTCAAACATGGATATAGTTTAGAAATTGCGTTCATTAAATCAAATTTGGGGTTAATTTAAACCAAATTATCAAAATCCAAATTAGCAAAAAAAAAATATGTAATATTTGTAAACTCCGCTAAATATTGCATTTATATGCTTGAATTACATATACTGTACGGTATATAATATAGAATTGTATATATATGTTATTAAAATTTAAAAATTAGATGAAATTTTATGTTATCTAATTCAATTCAATTATTTTAACATGTTTATAAAATTAATCAAACTATATTAATGTAATAAGTTGAGGATATTTTCAGATACGATAATTATTAAAATATATTTTGTTAGTAATTGCGAGAATACGATAATATTGCAATAATAGTTTGTTAAATTATAAAATAGCTGTATTAATTATATTAATTAACCTGTACCAAAATTAGTTATTTAATTCTGGTTTGCCAAATAAGGAGAAAATAGGCCAGAATTCGAAGTACGAGTGCATATAAGACAAGAAAAATCAGATTTGCAATCAAATGGTTTTCATTGTATTCAAAGGCTCCCAAAGCGAATGAATCGCTTTTATTGACCATTTGATTGAAGTAATCGAAAGCGAGAGTCACGTTGTCTGCCATTTCTGGATCGTAATCGTAGACACACTTAAACATCGGAACTATATGATCGCCGAAGTCGGCCATCAAGTTCTGAAGCGTTATCTTCTCTACCGGTGCGCACCGACCGAAGCCATAGATGACAATCATTAGAGACTCATATGTTAAGCGATAATACGAGATGTAAGTGAGGGGTCGGAAGAATTGGGGAATCGCTTGTAATTTGATTAGAAGTCCCGCGAATAGGATGAGAGGAATGTTGATAATAGCGCCGATCACTGTCGAGGCGATGATGTTATTGACGAATAAGGCCGAGACCAGGAACCCGAGTCCCTGTGCTAGGAATGAGAGGATAACCAGTATTGCAGTGAAGACACACAGTCGCCACAACTCCATAATCTGATCGGTGAGTATATACCCGACCACGCAATACATGACCGGAAATACGAAGTTGGGCGGAATGTCGGCCAAAGACTTGGCCACATAGTACGAGCTGATCGAATACCAGCCATTCGTGTGCTCTTTCGTGAAGATATGTACGTCGAGTGGGAATGTGAGCAAAGTTGGCAACATTGAGATGAACACTACGAACAGCAATGAGTAGAATAGAAACGCCCAGTTCGGGAATGGACTGCATGTTAGGCGCGAGAGAGGGGAGAGTTTTTGGAAATTAGCTTCACTTCAATTAATTAGACATATATTTCAAATAATTAATTATTTGTGTGGTTTGTATACCTGAACTGCGGGTCCAAAATATCAAACACGTGTAGAGTTTGCAGGTACTCAGGAGTAGGCCTTTTGATGCAACCGTCGTTTGCGCCAATTTTATAGTTGATGTGCATAACGTATAGCACAACTATCATGGTTAAAACCGATGATAATTGCAGAAAGTATTGCCTTGGGTCTCTCAGGTTCATTAGAAAACTGCGTTTGGTTAGCACCCAAGTAGTCGATATTTGCTCTCTTATTGAATGCGATTTCGTTTTTGCAATAATTTTTGCCATTTCTCGGCTATTCTTAGTGTCGGTCACGAAATCTTCGTATAAACTGTTTTGATGTTTAGCCAACACTTCTATCATCTCTAACCCATAGTCACCGCTCGCTATTTCAATGGCAAAGTCGGACGGATTATGGAATTGCGGACATTGCAAATTGAACCTTGATAACTTTTCAAGCAAGTTATCAGTCGGGCCTTCGTATATGGCCTGACCGGTGCTCGATATGACATAAAGATTATCAAAACGCGATAAAACTGTAGAAATAAATCGCTTATTAGAAAGAATGGAATACTTGTGGAATAGAATGTATAAATTACTTCGAGCCGACGGTTGATGTATGACAACACCGATAACCATTGGATTGTCGCTGTTGTGAGACAAACGTTGCAGTAATTCCACGCATTGAGTGGTTGATAGAGAGTCCAAACCACTGGTCGGTTCGTCCAGAAGTAGGATCTTCGGCGAAAAAATCAGTTCCAACGCTATGGAGAGGCGGCGCCTCTGACCCCCACTGCAGTAAAAGACTGGAGTTTTGGCACATTTCTCGAGATGTAAGTCTTGGATCAGTTTTTCGGTTTTGTTTCGATAGAATTGTTTATTGGAAAGCGATTTGTTTGCATTCGACACAAAGTCGACTGTTTGTCGGTTTTCATTGTTTTCGTTAAACAATTCATTAGATCTGCCTTTTTGTTGACAATCTCTCAATTGTGTTGCATATAGAAGTGATTCTTCTACTGTCAACAGGTCCACTAGCATGTCCTTTTGCGAATAATAGGCCAATTTTATCTCCGATTCAGATCTGAATAAATTTGTCAATAAAATTGATATATTTAGCCTAAATTACAAATAAATTAGTATTACAACTAGCAAGACCACTATTGATTGTTCTCAAGTTATATATTGATTACCGGCAATTCAAAATTTGCATTAAAGCACATTAATTGCATGCTCAAATTTTATAACTTTAAATTAGTTTAGTGAAATATAGAAACTCCTTAAAAATTATTAATTAAAAAAATTAACATATTTAATTATTTATACTCTGGCAATCATTTTTGATGTATTTATTGCTTAGATTTTTTAATTGCAATTATAAAATTCAAGTTTTTATTTATTTTAAGCAACTTTTTACTTATTAAATCTTGAATTGAAAATAAAATAAATTATTGCAAAAACTGTTGTCATTAAAATTATTAGAAAAATGAATCATCTAAACTCCTAATGCTGTTATAATAGTTCTAAAACACAATAATAAAAAATATATTTACAAAGATTACAAATCAAATATAAAGTTTTGTACTATGTAATTTATTGTAAATTTTAAGAATTTAAGAATATTTATATTTAAATATATATGTTTAAATAATTTTTGAAAATTCTTTGATAGTTGTAAAATAATGTGATTTAAATATAACCTTGATTATTCTGAGAGAGCAATTTTATACCATCATAAAAGTTTTTCTTATATGATTGAAATGTTATTTTCATTTCTAATGAATTAATTATTTTTAATTTGCAATACAAAATGTTAAATTTTGTCTTTTATAGAATAATTAATCTTGTCACAAATAAGAATTTCTTTTAATATAAGTAACATTTTTTCTTCTTCTATACTACAGTATATTTGTTTTTTTTAATAATAATTTAATCATTACTTTAAGCATTATAAGTTTGATGTTTAAAATATTTAATATTATTTAAAATAATTCAATATATGGTTTATTAAAATAATAACAAATTATTTAAAAATAAAACTGAAGTAATATCAATATTTATTATTAATAACTCATAAAATCATACCAAGACAAATTGAAAATTTTAAACTTTTAGTTATGAATTGAAATTTTACAGTATAATATACAGTACAATAAAACTACTGTAAAATCAAATATAGCAATCTACATTTATTAATATCATATATGACTTGATTTTGATATTAAGGAACACTTACTTTTGACTGCATTTAACCGAAATATGTCCGGAAAGACCGGCCTTTCGTTTTCCGGCCAAACACTCGAGAAGAGTACTCTTTCCGGCGCCGTTTGGACCCAAAATACCGGTTAGTTTACCACTAATTATACTTCCGCTTAGGTTTGCAATCAATTGCTTCTTCTTAGTCATGAATTTGTAGGGAACGCCACAAAAGGTTGTGTTAATCGTATCGCTCACCGAATACGAGACGTTATGCCAAAACAATTCAATTCGATTGTCTGCCAATTGATCCGTTCGTTCGAACACATAATCAGGAATTTTATTCAAATTCTTGTTATTCTTATTATTGTTGTTATTAGTTATAACGAAATTTTCATTATATTCTAGCATTGGCTCCACTTCTGTCTCCATAACTCCACTCTCTTTGTTAGGAATTATTTTCAACATTATTTATTCAAATCAAATATCTACAAATTCTTTAGCTTGTCACATTTATTCAGTCACAAAGCAAAACCAGAGATAAACTGAGAAGCAAGTTTTCAAACAAGATATATTTATAATAAACTTACTGAAATACAAGTTCAAAGTCACATTATCAATAAATATAAATAAAAGTAAATTTATGAATATTTGTATAAAAACTGACAATAATTTTGATATCAATCAAAAGTGTTGGAATAAAGAATTTAATAACTAGTTTAAATAAATTAGCATCGATTGCATCTTTGTTCTCGCGATCTCTGGCTTCGGGCGAAGAAGTGCCGAATTGAGTGTCGAGAGAGTGAAGAGTCTGAAGTGAAACCAGTTTTCTCCGCAACTAATGTCCGACAGAAGTAATAATTCGGTTTTTATTAGACATTATAGTCGTGTTTAGTCGAAGTGAAGGTTTTTCAAGGCTTAGCTACTTTTGATTTCGACTCAATTCGTTACGCCTGAGGGCTCGTAGTTATTGTAATTAGCCTTAAATTCTAATTATACTAAACCTATAATTATTGAACCGATCACTTGACAAATGATTGTCAACTAATATAACAACATTTTAATTACAAATAAGTATTATTTTACAAATATTTTAGTTAGTTTTAATTTACACAAAACTTTTATTTTCTAGCTTATTTGTTAGGATTATTAATTGTATACTTAAAAAGTTTTTATAAAAATTAACTTTGATAAGTTTATTGTTAATACTTAATTGTTTCTAATTGTAAAATAATACATAAACCTAATGAATCATTAATCAGTAATGATTCAATAAATAGAATTATTTTATTATCTTTAAAAATAATATAACAAGATAATATCGTGTCATTGTAAACGAAGGGGACATTTCTTGCGCTTTGCGCGATAATATAATATATGTGCACAAATGTTTTTTTGTGCGAGAATTCTTCAAATAATTCATATTTATATTTTATAATTTATTTTAAATAAAATTAGCAAAAATTGTTGATGGTTAAAATTTTAATTAATTATAATTGGCAGAAAAATTAAAATTCATGCAATCTAATGTTTTATTGATTAAATTCTTAATTATTTATATATAATTTTAGAATAATTAGTATTAACTTATATTCAAGTTTACTTTTAGATTTACATTTGTAAAAAGCTTCTTTAAAATTATTACTAAAGATAATATTAGTCTATTTAATATTTAATAATATGGTGTATTTTGTTTTTATTTTAATCGCTTTTTAGTAAAACTAGTAAGTTATATTTTATGTTTTGCATTTTTATCGTTTTCTGTATTTTATAACTATTAAAATATATTGACAATTTTACAAGAAAAAAATTAAACAGTGGTTTTAATAGAGATTTTAGATACATGTAATTGTAATAGATAAAATAACTTTAAAATTTACAGTACAGTGCATATCTGTAGTTTTATGCACTTCACTTTTAATAATAATAGTTTAATAATATTAGTTTATATATATAATTTTAATTCATAAATCTTCCATGTATCAACTGAAAATTATCTTGATTCATATTATTTACCAGTTACAAATCTTAAGTAAATTATAAACTGATTGGTTTTATGTATATTAGTTAAAATTAAAGTTAGCAAAAAGTTAGCTGGAATTAATTTTGCTCAATTAAAGTTGCTGTTTTCGATTGCAATACTAAAATTAAAATTCAAATAATAAAAAAAACATGTTCATTTCTTACTTTCAATCAATTTTTATTAATGACTATGAGACACTAATGCTAATTTTACAATATTAATAAAATCTTCAAGGGTGTTTTATTTTTTAAAATATCGAAATTAGTAAATATCTTTAAGATAAGTTTATATCATAAGAATAATCATAAAATTTTTATCACCTTTTAGTTATAAATTCGATTTAAGTTTGAGCGTCTGTTTTACTAAATTTCAATGCATAAAAAGTTTTACATTTAAGCTTTTGATCTAATTGTTTGCATTGAAACATATTGAGTTTAATCTCAATACGAGAACAAAATTTCATGTCAAAGCGCAATCAATAAAAATACATATTAAATTACAGAAATTAAATAACGTAATTTGTCAATTTATTATAAATTTAATTTGTAATGTTGTGCAAATATTCAATGAAAATATTCTATTTCACAGATGTATAATATATTGTTAAAATTAGATTATTTCAATATGTTGAGTGCTCATTTATTGCTTCATTTTAATCAAATTAGTAAAACTTAGAAAAATTTATTGAAAGCTCATCAGATATGGGATTTGAGAAGATTTAAGTAATCATCCAAAAATACATATTTAACTAAAAATATACGATGCTTAAATATAAATAGTAAAAATGTAAATGTATGTAATTTTAATTAAAATTTTAGATAAACTAAAATAATGATTTGCTGTACACAATGAGAATAAATAAGAATCAATTTATTAAATTTGAAACATTAATTACCAATTGCTGTACTTTTTTTTAAAGAATGTACATGTTTTATTTATTTTTTAGTCATTAAGCTGGTAAAAACTTAGCTGAAGTGTCATTTACTTTTTATTTATTAGAGTTTCAAACGAGACAACAATCAAGCCTGGGAATTTTACATTATAAAATTAGATTTTCAAAATGTTTTTCCTTCTATATATTTATTCATTCCTATTTTATGCCTTGTTTAGACGTATAATTTGAAAGTTTTGTTTTTAACTCTTAATTTTAGTAATTATATATTAAATTGTATTGCAATATAACAACTTTTACTGTACAAGGCAACACTTTATATGATAGATTTTTTTATTGTATATTGTGCAGAATACATTTTATTATATATGTTAGTAAAAAATAAATAAATAGATTTTTGTACCGTACGTTCACAAAATTCCTTGCTAGAAATGCGAGTTTTTAAATGTGATAAATGTAAATATTTAAAAAAAAATTTTATCTTTTTTGAAGCACTTCTTATAATTCTTAGCAATTGTAAGACAAATGATATTCGAATAATGTTTTATAAAGAAATTTTCTTATTATAGTTAATAAGTTTAATTAGTACATTTAAAACTTATTTATACAAACCACTTACATCATTAACCTTGGATATAGAAAACCAGAAAATCATTACAAATTTATATTGTTTTTAATATTTATTGTGTTCGTGTGATTTGTTATAAAAGATTTAATGCATTTGAATAATTTGAAGGCTATTGTAAAAATTGCTAATTATATTAATCGGAGTTAAAGAGTAACAATTGACTCTTTATTTTTGAAAGTATTATATGTGCTAACCGAATAATTTAAGCTTGTTAACAATTTTTTAGTTTTGTTCAATAAAATAGTAAAAATTTAAAAATTATAATGCGGTAATATAAATTGTTAATAAAAATTTATTCTTTATACTTGTTGAAAAAACAAAAGCTAACGTATATTTTTATTTTTTATTTCAGGAAAAGTGGTTGTAATTTCAAACTATAAATATTAATATTAAACTATAACTAATAACGTTTTATTTATAGCCAAATATGTTTAAGTTTTATTAATAAATAAATTAATAATTTAAATAAATAATTATAAAAAATTAACAAACAATAATTTTATATTTATATTGCAAAAATTTTGACACAATGTAAACTATGCATTAAATTAAATTATATTTCTTGTTACTATTGATACTGTTATTTAAATAATATATTTATATAATACAGTACCAGGTAAGTTATTGTTTTAATAAACGTTATTTGTTTGGTAATTTTAAACATATTAACTAAAAGTTTTATAAAACTTTCTATCCGTCAGTTTTCAGCCGACTCGCTAATTACAGGTATCAAAGTAAGATAATAAAAAATTTCATCATTTATTGTGAATAAAATTCAACTGTTATTTATACTGTTGCAATTACAACGTGCACAATTACATTAAATGTGTGTAACGATAAGTTAATAATAACCAAAGCTTGCAGATTGTGGCTCTAGAGCCACTATATAGCCACAGCTTTTATGCATGATATTTTTGATATCAAAATTATCCGCAAATATATGTGCAATAATAGATGAGTTAAAATACAAATATATTTTATTTAATTTTTAATAAACTTGTATTCATTTTCTTTAAACTTATGAAACATATTTGTGTATATTTTAAAACTGCATTACTAAGCAATTAGAATTAAATTATGAACTATGATATAATAAGTAAACTGAAACATTCTGTGCAAAAATTCGTATAAGTTCAGATTATTTTTGGCACTTGAACAGGTATTTAAACAGGCATTAAAATCAAGACAAAAATAAGAACTATATATGCGAATATTTTACAAAACTGAGCTGAGATCTGTCACAAATAAAGCATGCATATATTTTGAAATCTTTATGAAATTGCAAGCTTTGATAATAATATAACAATAAGGTAATAACAAATAAATAATAATAACTTTAAGTTTTAATTTAGAATGTTAATTAAATAAAAAAGTATATTTTTTATACAACATTTAAAAAATTTCCAAACAGTTATAAATTATTGCAAATTAAACTAATTTAAAACAAAATGTTAATAAAATGCTCAGCTGGAAAACTGGCAATATGCTTGGCAATAATTTACAACAAATAAACAGTTTGATTCTGATTTAATTATAAAGTACTGTATGTGCCAACAGCAAAAATATTAGGAAATCAACATCTCAACATGCAACATTTTAAGCAATAATTTAATTTAAAACAATTAAGATACTAACAAAATTACATTTATACGCAACTTGCTAAAAATAAACAAAATTCTAAATGAATTATATTTAAAACTAAAATATTTAATATAATAATATTAATAATTTAATTAGATATTACTAAAACTAAATCTAAACTTAATTATTATTAATTAATTTGTTAATTAAAATAAGAATAACTGAAAAGAATATTGAATTGAGTGAACAGATGGATGACATGAGTAGAAGATGTGTCCCTCGAAAGACATCATATCCTGTAATCAAATATATGTCGAAAGCCTTTAACATAATTTCAATTAAACTCAATATCGAAACTAAATTTTATGCAAATGTAAGGCATTTACAAAAAAGTAGAACTCATTTAAAGTTAATTCAGTTTTCAGACCAATTGGTTTAGAAGTGGAAACTAGAGTTAAAAATGTTTTCTCAATATTTAGCACCACTTTTGGTAGTACTGTTGGCTTCTCTAAGTGAGAGCTCTTACATACCTTATGGCCACTTCGGGGGACAGCAGCAGCAACAGCAAGGAGGACATGGAGGCGGACAACAGCAACAGCAAGGGGGTCACGGGGGCGGTCAACAGCAGCAGCAGTCTGGCCTGGGTGGCTACGGGCCCGCAGCTCAGCAACAACAACAGGCTGGCGGTGGCTTTGGATTTGGTGGCTTAGGAGCCCAACAACAACAACAGGGCGCCGGCGGGCTCGGTGGCCAACAACAACAGCAAGGTGCTGGTGGGCTGGGTGGCCAACAACAGCAGCAGGCCGGCCATGGTTTTGGCTTCGGAGGCGGTCAGCAGCAACAACAGGCTGGCGGTCTGGGCGGACAGCAGCAGCAGCAAGGAGGCGGCGGGTTTGGTGGTCAGCAACAGCAACAGCAGGGTGCTGGTGGTCTGGGTGGCCAACAACAACAACAAGCAGGAGGTGGCTTTGGTTATGGTGGCTTAGGAGCACAGCAACAACAACAACAGGGCGCTGGTGGGCTCGGAGGTCAGCAGCAACAGCAAGCTGGGGGTGGTTTTGGCTTCGGAGGCCTCGGAGCTCAGCAGCAACAACAAGGAGGAGGAGGTCTGGGTGGCCAACAACAACAACAAGCTGGAGGTGGCTTCGGCTTTGGAGGCTTAGGAGCACAGCAACAACAGCAGGGCGCTGGCGGTCTTGGGGGCCAGCAGCAGCAACAAGCTGGCCATGGCTTTGGCTTTGGAGGTTTGGGAGGGCAGCAGCAGCAGCAGCAGGGCGCAGGAGGGCTCGGCGGCCAACAACAACAACAGGCAGGTCTGTAGTGTTGATTGCATTTGATTACGAGATTATCGTATTTCCGATTTGACTACATTTACGCTACAAAACCATATTTATTACACTTTATATAATAGCCACAAATATATTTATTTTTATTCTTTATTTAATTTTAAATAAAAGCAACATACCTAAAATCTGAATAAATATTACCTTGCAAATATATTTATATTAATTATCATTTATACAAAACCACAGTATTTAGTATTTAATTTAAATATAGAAAGAATTTACAAACATTTTAAATCAGAATAACTGACGACTTAACACAGTGTGGATAGTAAGCGAAGAAACCTTATTCCTTAAACAAAGCCAACAGAAACAGAAATTATACAGTATAAATAAATCTATAATAATAATAACATAAAGTTTAATCTAAAATGAGTTTTAATAAAAACACAAAATTATTTAGGAATGGGTGGCTTAGGGGGCCAGCAGCAGCAGCAACAGGGTGCTGGTGGGTTAGGCGGTCAGCAACAACAGCAAGCTGGCGGCGGCTTTGGCTTTGGAGGCCTAGGAGCTCAACAGCAACAACAAGGCGCTGGAGGTTTTGGTGGACAACAACAGCAGCAAGCAGGAGGTGGCTATGGTTTTGGTGGATTGGGAGGTCAGCAGCAGCAGCAGCAAGGTGCCGGTGGGCTCGGAGGGCAGCAGCAACAGCAAGCTGGTGCCGGTTTTGGCTATGGAGGCCTAGGAGCGCAACAGCAGCAGCAGGGTGCCGGCGGGTTTGGTGGTCAGCAGCAGCAACAAGCTGGAGGTGGCTTTGGCTATGGAGGCCTAGGAGCGCAACAGCAGCAGCAGGGTGCCGGCGGGTTTGGTGGTCAGCAGCAGCAACAAGC
>JAQIXC010002446.1:0-10909 GCA_034697605.1 Metabelba pulverosa
TGTTCATTTGGTTTTCAAATCTGGCAAATGACTCATTGAAGCATATTTTACATTGCTAGATTTTTAAATCATGATTAATTGCGTCTTTGTCAGTTTTAATGCAGTTATTAATTTTAATTCACATTTTCGGTATTGTTTTTGGAAATATTTAGCGAATAAATTGAAATCTAAAATAAATGTATAAAAAAGGAAATGACGACTGAAAGACGATAGAAACATGTTGAAATCGTCGCATATATTCGATTGTATGGAATTTCAATAATTTAGCAAAGCGTACAATTGTAAAATACATAATAAAATTGGGAATGAATTGATCCAGAACAAATTGTAAATATCAGATTCGGATTTGGATTCAGTCCAACGAATTAAAAAAAACGTCAATTCAATAGCGAGACTAACGAAAGAAAAATTTACTTAAATAAACATTTGATATATTTTATGGATCAGAAAGTCTAACAAAAGTATTTCGTCAAACAATCTCGAAATTCATTGCAAATTCTGGACTTAAAAACATTCAGATCTCAGACTAAAAAAATACGAAATAATTTCGCAAAAAATAAATTTCGGAATTAATTCTTTTTTATTCAAAATTGCATTAAAATGCAAATCAGAGCCATATTTCGCAATAAAGACGGAAAAGTCAACTTGATAAAATTGAAGTTTTTACAGTATAAACTTTTTAGCAAATAAATTAAATTCTCAAATGCGCAATGCAAACGTCGTTCGGCAGTATTCGTACAGTGTACAGTGCAGTACTGTGCTGTAGTGTTGACTGATTAAAATAAGTCACAAAAAGCAGATTAAATACGCCTCACATTCATCACATCCACAGCTGCAGCGCTTGTTATGTATTAATGATTTGAAATATTTTTCTGGTCTTTGAGTTCTGCATACAATCGAAGCACAACTTTAAGTATTTTCTGACCTCAAAGCTAATCCCAACACAAGAACTAACTGTAAGAACCAGTTTATCGACTCTAAAGGTTCTGTTTCCGACTTACAGATAGCAACAGAATTTTTTACTCAACAAAAAAGTTTGACACTTGGGTTACATTAGTGGCACAAGTAGTACACAGTGCAATTTTTGGCTAGCCATACGGTTAATACTATGTTATTTAAATATCGGAATTTGAATTTTTGTTTGGTAAAATCTTTCAAAACAAAATTGATATATCATAACATCATTTCGGAATTTTTTTAAGTTTAAACATAAAATGTTTTTCTATATTTTGGCCAAATTTATGCATTTAAAAAATATTTTTGAATAATAAGTTGGTGAACTAAAAATATTAATACTATTTTTATATTTTAAAACTACATCAGACTATCAGCAAATGATTGATCGCTAATAACGAGAAAGAAATTCAATATATTTTGTAAAATAAGTGAATGAAGTATATTGTGTTCACACATCCGGACTATATATAGTATTATTACAATAATTGAATTTTGAAATATTTGTTGAAAATAAGTACAAAAAATATTTCATCAAAATCGTAGATCATTTCAAACGATAAAAAAGGCATAATTTCATAAACATTTTGCGAGTTTCTGTAGTAAAAACATTTTATTCGTCACAAAATAAGGACTAATTAGAAAAATAAATTCTTATTTACCACAAATTAAGACATTTATACTATATATTTGCCGAAAAACAGTTTAGATACTAATCGCGAATTTATTGCAGAAATTAAATATGAATTAATGACTTTATTAGAAGAATTACTGATAAGACAAAAGGCGCACAAATTTTTGATTCGTTTATATTGGCAATAATTAACCCTGACAAAATAACCATATTTAGGCTGACAATAAAAACCACACTGCACACATTCGGCGACAAAAAATATCTTTTTATTTTATTTATTCAAAAAAATATCATAAAATAAAAATAAAAGAACAGTTCGAAAAATATATTGTTAATAAAAAAATAATACATTTATAAATATATTTTGCTATAATTACATAATAATATGAAAGAAAAAAATACAATTTAACAGAATTTGTATTACAATCCATAAGCGAAAAGGCCGTAACATTTAGCCATAAATATTGCGCTAAAAGTCTGGAGAAAATAAAATAAAAACGAAATACTGAATACAGACTCGAATATCGGAATTTCAAACGCAATATAAAACTTGAAATGTAAAAAATCACAATTAAATTACTAGTTAGTCTTCATATACAATGAACAAAAACTAAAACTCAAAGTTTCGTCAGTTCGCGAACGCAAATAAATTCATAAAAAGATAACTAAAAAAACAGTTCAAATGCATAGAAGAGAACGAAAATAATTTGCAAAAATAAATAACATTTAATAATAACGTTTCGAAAAATTAGTCTAAAATGGAATTAAATTAATTTGAATTTTGCATTCATTTGCATTGAATGGGAAGTACTTGGAAGTAGAGAACAGTTATAAACAAAATAAATAAGATTTGGTTTCGAGTTTTGGGGAAAACAAGAAAAAGAGTAATACCTAACAATCAAATGCAAAAATGCATTTAAATGATTGGACGGACTATTATATCATTGGTTATGAATTCAATTATATAATACTTTTTAAGCTCTGAAATGTATTTTTCTTTTTATATCAAAAAATTAGTTCATTATATGAAGAAAAAAATCGTCAAAAAAAACATTTTGATAAAAAGCTTCGATAAATATTAAACGAAAAAAAGATTTGTTAAAAAATAATTAAATAAATAGGGAATGGAATGTGAAAATACCGGTAAATCTGAAATATTGGATCAATTTTTAGTTGTGTTTCGTATGAAATAAAAAGAGATATCATTCGGCAAAATGTGTAATAAAAGTGTCGAAAATGCAAACAAAGAGTTCACAACTCAGTGGTCATAACCGTCCGCCGGGTCTGCAGTGAGTTCATCGAAGTAGTCCGTCGGGCACTGGCGCTCACGGAATGCTCTTTCACTGCATCCTTGAGATCGCGCTCTTTGGCCTTCTGGCCGACCGTCGACACCGAGCGGGTGATGGGGTTGGCGCAGGCGAACGACGTCTCCACGATGTCCGCGTCCTCGTCGCTGTCCCGCTCGACCACCGCCTCCTTCCGCTCCGTTTCGATGTCTTCGGTTTTGACGCTTTTAGTCGAATCACAGTTGGAATTAAAACCATTAGAAATGACGCCATTATTGCTGGCAATGCCGTTGTGGACCGGAATTACGGTAATGTTGTTCGTGTCCTCCTCGCCGAGGAGAGGCATACTATCGTCGTCGGTGTCCTCGTGGTCGTCGTCAACGGCTCCAATCGACTGCTGCTCATTCCGGATGTGACTGTGATTGTGGCCATTCGTAATCGTAACTACGGGTGCGGCCGAAGCACTGGCAGTGGCGCTCACAGCCGGTTCCTCGTGAGAACAGGTATTACACGTTCCGCAGACCGCCTGTGACTTGAGCTGCTGCTGCTGTAGATTCGCTTCTTTCGCTTTCAAAATATTGCATTTCATGTCCGGAATCGCAGTCTTCGGTTTCGACACTATATTCGTCTGATTGTTTGGCACTATTATGGACGGACCGACTACTATGGTCTGGACGGGACCCGAGCTGTTCTTCCCGTTAGATATCGCAGTCTTTCCATTAGATGTCGAAGACTTGCCATTAGATGTCGAGGACTTGGCATTAGTTGTCGAAGGCTTGCCATTAGATGTGGAAGACTTGCCATTCAGTTGCGATGATTTGTTCGAATGTGACGAAGCATTTGATACCGAATCCAAATTCTTAATCTTAGAGACGGTGTCCTCTTTGTCCTCAACTGCCGAACTGGCCTTCGCTGCAGCACTCGAGCCCTTCACCGGCTCCGGAATGGTTGGATTCAAAGCCAAGTCATTAGCCGTTGGCGGAGCCTCTCCTTTAGTCAAAGACTTAATCAAATTATCTAATCTCTCCTCCGCTGTCGATGGCGTGGATGACGACTGGGTCGACGGCATAGGCGGTGGAACGACAGGTGGAACTGGTTTCGGTCGGGCAGTCGAAGTGGTTGTTGTGGTAATTGTTGTGTTTGTCGGAGCGCTTGTACTGACCGTCGGTTTCGGTTTTGTCGAATCATTAGTAGATTTTTGTCTATTAGTGCTCTGGTGTGTAGTCGAGCGCCGACTGGCAAACCTCTGCGACGGCCTTCTCTCAAATTTGCGCTGATTTGCTAACTGTGCGGCCCTTTGCTGCACGATTTGGGTTTGGAATTCCGTTCGACCCGAATACCTAAATCTAGAGCCCATTCGGACGAAGTTCTGGCGTTGCTTCGCAGTGCCCGTCTGGGCCGGACTCTTGAGCCGGAAGAACGAGTGGTGTTCGATCGCACATTTCCACAAATGTTTACTTGTTTTCGACGTATGCTTTGGAGATAAGGTTTAGTCAAATATTAGTTCATATAAACAAAAATATTGACAAAACAAGATAACAGAGGAATGGTATCGATTAGGAATGCCTACCAATCTGAAAACGAAAGTGTGCTCCTGTTCCCGGCCCTCGTCGTCGTCCTCCACCACAACTAACGTCAGTTTTTTGCCTTTGAAGTCGAGTCGAGTTATCTTCGGCCAAAAGAATAGTCCGATTTTGCTCTTCCCCTCAAACACGAGAACTCCTGTCGGAGTTAAGCCGAGACTGTATTCGTTGCCGTCTTTTCCTGCAATTGTTCGAAAAGTTTAGCCAAAGTTATCGCAAATCCAAATCGAAGCCAACGGTGCAAACGGGTCATACCTAATACGGTGTGCATATCGACGCCATACATCTCGAGCCACTTGGCTTTGTTCAGGTAGTTGGCCTCAGCGGTCGCCGAGTCCATTGAGGCCGCGATCACAGGCTTCTGGTCCCGATTCGAAGTATTGATGACAGGACTCGGTTTCAAAGCTTTCCATTCCTCGAGAATCTGTGTCTCGAGTTCGTCGTTCTGGTTGTGAATGAACCGAAACTCCGAAATGAGCGCCAAATCGTGTTCCGACTCGTCGTAGTCACCCAGTTCTGACTGCAGGGCCAGAGCGGCCAATGACGAGCCCACTTCGGCGGTACACGGCAGCCGTCCCGTGCGGATGTCGTCTTTCAGCTATGGGTGCGAAACGCAATTCAGTTGAAAACAATTGAAATATTTGTTTTGAGACACAAATTGAGACAAATAAGTGATGTCTGACTGAAAACCTAATCGACGGGTGATTTACCTGAAGAAAGAAGAGATATCTCGTGAACTCGTCCTTCAGATTGTTCGGATCGGATGAGTAGAACTTGACGCGGAGTCGGAACGTAAACGGCGGACCAATTCGGACCTGTTTTCGGATCTCTTTCGTGTAGTCCAACCAATGCGAGAGCGACTGCGTGTCGGTGTACTGGAGGCCGAAGTAGTCGTTCTCGACGGTGAGTGAGATCTTGTCGCACAACTCGTCGAACAGCTCTCCGCCCAATGACTTCTTCGGCACAAACAGCGTGACATCGGTTCCGTCCAAAAGGATTACTTTGCAGTGAAGATAGTGTTTCAGATTCGTCGGAATCGCTTGACTGTTCTGACTGTTCGGCTGTGACTGTGCGCCCGATTGTGGCCATCGGTTCGCCGACTGATTGTTCTGCCGATTCACGTCATGTCTGTGATTACGGAATCGTTTCGAAAAGAATCGAAGCATTACTTCAACTGATTTATCAATTTTAGCGATAATTTACGACAAATTAAACACAATTTTCGGTACAATTGACCGAAACGTCGAAAACACAAAACAAAACAAAAATAACTAAAACCTCGAAAACAATCACTAATTTATGTAAACATTTATAAATCAAATATCAACGCAATTCTCGTCGAAACTAATTAATTAATTAATTTGCAATCAATTGGTTTGAAATAAATGTCGAATTGATTCGATTGAATGTTCGGTCAAAACAAAGTCAAAATGTTTTTCATAATTCAATGTCTCATTCGTTGTCATTCACTGCAATTGGTTTCGCATTAATTAATTGCAGTTTTTATCGCAAATATTTGCATTGAATTGCGATTTGAAAACCGAAGAAAACACTAATTATTGGCGTAATTGGCGACAGAATTACAGCGAAAACTCTTTTCGACACTAATTCGCAAATGTTTTTAACTTTTGTTTTCAGAATCGAAATGCATTGAAGCGTTCACTCGAACCGATGCTTAGACTCGACTAAACACAACAAAAACAAAACAACAAATAAAGGAATAATTTTCGCCTAATTATGATTAAAACCGATTGTAAACACAATCAGCAATTGAAGGCTCGAAGTCGTGTTTAGTGTCTCAACGAACGCAAAGACAAAGTGATTTGGCGTTTGTGTGAGCGTCTCAACTGTGAACTGAAGTGAACTGTTGAGAGAAGTGGTTATTAAAAAGTTTTCGTTAGTTTAGTGAACACAACACAAGACACTAGCGTTGAGTCGAAACTGGCAGTCGAGGGACCATTGAATGGGTCGTCGAGTAGTGTCGATACCCAATACGAAACACTAATACCAATAGGAATAGCAATCGAATGTATAGTTTATTAGCGATTTTGTTATTGCCTGCTATTGCGAGCGTTCACTGCATTCACAGCATTCACAGCCATATTGGAGGCATTGAGTGATTGGGGGCTCAGTTGCCGTCACTTAGCGCTTAAGGTTCGGATCAAATGCTAGAGCAGTTCGCACCACAAGAGTGCCTTCCAGTGCCAAAGGGCTGTAGAGCCAGACTGACTTGTGAGCGCTGCACACATACACAGCTCACGCACCTCAGCAATGGCAGAGAGAAGTCGAGTCTCGATAGAGTTGTCGAGAACTTTATGCAACTCTCGGTTCTCTAACGCAACACAACAACAAAAAACTCGCGTTTCGTTCGAAGCGAATGAGCGAAAAGTTAGTCTCAGGAGTGAGTCGTTTCGCTCAGTCAGTGTGCGTTGCGTTTCGGCGTTATCTCGACTCCTAGTCTCTGCTCTTCAGCACAACAATCAGACTCTGGGACTCGAAAACTGCGGACTTGTGCTGCACTTCAGGTGTAGACTCGCACTGGCACTGCACTCATGTACTCCTGCACTCACTGTTCGCCTGTTTAACGACTCGCTCTATCCGACTCTCGACTCTCGCACTGGTTGTTAAGATTTCGCGAATACAAACACAAAAACCAAAACCTGATTTGGAGCACAAGGAGGGAGAGCGCCGAGAGAGGAGTCAGCGCTAATAGCAATGTATAGGAAATTATCCACAAATTGCTAACTTTTCTGCCGGTTATGCAAACAGATGGCTCTCAACGAGAGATAGCAGTCCTAATGAAACGGTGGGCACAGGTATGGGATCGTACCGTTCGAGCGATGCCGAGAGTGGGCACAAAACAAACACCGATTCCAATGCAAACTCGTGACACGATCTCCGAATATAATTTACATCATTCAACGAAATTCGGTTTAATAGTTATGCATCGAAAAAGTTTCCAAACTTCTAGCATTCTCCATTCTCTATTCTCACTGCATATATGGACTTCAATTGTTTTAAAACTCTTTTTTCTACATTAAAGTGGTTTTAGTTTAACCAAACGCTTGAGTATTGCAACTGCAATATGACCTCAAATTTATCAAATATTAGACTTTGTATTAAATGTCATAATTAATAACTCAAATGTAATCTAAATATTGCATAAAAGATAAAAACAGAATTCAATGGAAAGCATAGCAAAAACTGCTGATAATATATGTTGAGGTCTGAACAACTGTTTCGCCAAAAAAGAGTAATACAATAGTGTTTTGAAAATTTGATGTTTTATGATATTCATAAAATTTTTTACAATTTTTTTAATTTGATTGAAAAAATAGTTTTAAACAATTATGAATCGCGTGTTCCGTTTGGGAAGAATTGATTTTCATTTGTTAATTATCTTATCAATAGAAACGGTGAAAACCTTAAACTTAATACCGAGTACTCTATTGTCCTAAATATGCGTTTTAACTGCAATTTCTAACTTCAAGTTTGTGTTTATCTAGAAGTTAATCGAATGGAGAGGAGGAAACTATAGAGATTGTGGCTATGATTGCAAACTATTTAACAATAATTGTATTAAATATGAAGTTTGCAGTACATGAGAGCGAAAAGCAATTCACTTTCATGTGTGCGTCGACGACGCGGAACAATAGTTTTTCGAATAATTAAAACTTTTTCTCCAATCATATTATGCCATATATTACAGAATGTCTTATATGCGAAATATGAGATACTTTGTGTATACTTATTATGCATTAGTAGTTTTGTGATGCCATAACTGATGTAGTTGTGTGTAGACGAGAGGAATCGAGTGAATGCATGGCTGAAATGTGGAGCCGAGCGTAACCTTTCCTCTCAGTTTCTCACCAGTAATTATGGCAACAGTTTTCTAACCTTGAGTTCTCAGAGCAATGATAGCAAATAATAGAAAAATGAGCTAAAAAACACATTCAACACATTCGCCCGATTCGCGACTATGCCTCGCAGTCGACTCAAGTCACATTCACTTTAGGCCCGCCAGTCAATGCCTCACTTTTTTATACTGTATAACTTCTACCCAGTACCCACTGTATCCTCGAAAATGTCATTCTCTGTTCAGGTTATATAACTTATGAGCAGATTCGAAGAAATATACATTGTACAGCCGTGTGTACATATAGTAGGCTATATTGCGCTAATAATAGAGGAACCGAAGTTTATAGTTTAATGCATTGAATGCCGATTCTCCGACTCCTATCTCTACTATTATACGGGTTTCTCACTCGTAAACCCATTGTAATTATGGTCACCAATCATATCACTGCCGACTACTACCCGAATACAGACATTCATTGCATTAAGAAGAGACTAATCTATTAAAAAACTTTTTAAAACTTTTTTTTTTATTATATCAACACTCTTTCGCCGTTCGCTTATTATACGATAATTATGTTTTTGTTTGAAAATATTTCTTTTGTCACAATAAAAGTTTCTTTGTCTACGAAAATAGTCGAAAAGACAATTTCGGGAATATTGCGCGCATTTCTAATTAGGCACTAAAAAGAGCCATTAATTCCGAGCGTTTCGACATTTCCTCTAATCGTCTTATTTTTATGAATAATATTTCGATTAATTCAATGCTAAGCATAATTCGACTAAATTAGTCAATACGGAAATCTTAACCATAAATAAACAGTTTTTACGCAAATTACTGTCGCTTTTCCTCGAACCAACTACTAATCAAAATTGGCAATTTTAGATTTTATAATAATTTATTAATAAATCTTAATTTTATAGCCAAATGACTATTTACTTGTAATCACTAATTAATTTATAATTTATTTCTTATTTAAATTTCTAAATATTTTGATTAGTATTTAACGAATTTTTTTGAAATGATGTGATAAATGACGAGAAATAAAATTATTCATATCACATTGTATGGAATGGATAAATCAGTGACTTTTATGAGAAACCTAATATCTTATTTACAACATTTGCATTATTTAGCAAATATTTAAAAATCAATTCAATTATTTATTATCTTGATATAAAATTGTTTAAAACTTTAGTTTCTTTAGTAATAATTCTAAATTTAAATATAAAAATCGCAAAAAATATTTTTTGAGATATCAATTACTGGGAAAATTGTTTGGAAAAAACTCAAAAATTGCTATTAATTATGATTAAAAGAACATTTAATAGCTTTTAATTAAAACAAAATATTTATAGTAATCTATAAAATTTTAGCAACATATTTATAATGAGCATTTATTAAGTCAAATAAATAGCCCAGAGCTTTAAAATTGAGATTAACTTAAAATTTTGAATGTCATTACTAGTGCACATGTATTTTACTAAGAAACAGTATTACATTAATTATTTGTATTTATTAACAATTTACATTTCAAATTTTAGACTTAAGAATTAAAACCTAATAGCCAAATAAGAAATATAGTAAAATATTTATTACTTACTTTAAACGGGATGATTTAAAAAAGTTCATTTAAACTCAGTTTTAAACAATCTACAATAAACTTGGCAAAAACAAACTCATTATTAAGAAAAAAAATTGCACTATCAATTAAATGTGCATGTTTAAATTTTATTCTCACGCACATCGAGCAAATGGTTCGATTTTTTTTATCAAAGACCGCACAAAATATTTGCACAAATAAAGCGCAAACTTCTTGTTTGACTATTACTGACATTAGAATCTGATCTCATTGTTAAGAAAGCTTAAGACGTCGTAAATCAGAATTTTTTTCTTAATATAATGACAAAAATTATTGCCACAAATCGTATGGCATTTTTGTTGCCAAATGTTGTCTTTTTTACATTCAATTCGATTGTTTAGCGCTAGGGTTAGGGCTAGGGTTAGGGCATATAAATCAGTATATGTTTTAACTACGAGAAAAAATAAAGACCTGTTTTTAGAAAATTAACAAAAAAAAACAAAAATAAGAAAAAACGAGAGAAATAAACAATAAGTTGTTTTAGTATAGCAAGTATTAAAAAAGGTTATTCAGGTAACCGAAAAAATAACATCAAATCACTTCCGATATATGAATTGCAATTTGTTTGCCTCGATCTCAGGGATGCATTCAAACACTTTATTAAAGTCATTATCGATTGAATCAAATGCATGAAAGTTATGGAAACAAGAAATTATAAATCACTAAACGTTATCATCAATTACAAAAATAGTGTTGCTAACTCTTCAAAATTGTTTAGAGCAAAAATTTTATATTTAACTATTTTATAAATAGATAATAATTAGCAAAAAATAGAATTAATTGGTTTTTTCTTATGTTACATTTTTTCATTTGTTCACACATAATGTAAAAGTGATTTTTACCACAAATTTTTTAAAACCAAATATTTATTTTAAACATTCGTCACACCTGGTTAGATTGTTTAAAATTGAATTTTTAAATTAGTAAATGATTTAATTAACATATAAATTGAGA
>JAQIXC010002447.1:0-10907 GCA_034697605.1 Metabelba pulverosa
AGGCGAAGTGAAAGTGCGTTCAGTTGTCGAGAGAATGTGTTTTTGAACTCTCGAAGAGATAAACGCTTTTAGAAAAAGTTTTAATTTGAAGTGTTTTTGCGTTTTAGGGTCGAATTAACACGAATTCGAGACCTATTACAGCCATTGATGGATGAACTGCCCAAACCCGGCATTGGCTCTGACTCTGGCTCGGGCTCGGGCTCGGGCTCGGGCTCTGGCTCGGGCTCTCCCGCCACAAGTCAGGCTCAACCGACTACCGACGTGTCCTCTGCGAGCAGTTCACCTCAAGTGGTGCCTCAAAACTTCGAGTACGTGTCGAACAGCAGTTCCGGAGACGACTGAAGAGTGACTGCGAGTCGTTTAATAGTGCGCTTCACAAGTCTATCATCAATAATCTGTTTACTATTTTTGTACCCTAAAGCTCCATCTATAAGACGACCCATGCATAAGACGAATAGGTTAAAATCGATAAAATTTAAAAAGTAAAATATAACTATAGATAAGCCGAACCCATGTATAAGCCGAATATGATAAGTCATAAAATACTTCTATATTAAATTTTTATTATTACCTTTAATCTATTATGTTCTGTTAATTTAATTTAGTGTTTAATAATTATAAAGTAATTTTAATTAGTAATTAAAAAATTTATACTAATTAAAACGAGTCTTGTTTAATATTATTTGTCTAAATCAAATTTTATACCCTACATTATTATTATAAATTATATGCTAATAAAACATTACTATGTAAAATATGACTAAGGCAATATTCTATTCATTTAGATTTGATTCAACAATACTAGATTAAAAATATTCCAAGCAATTCAACAATATGTTCAATAATTTATAATTTGAGATAACTTTATCTTAATAAGTATACGGTACTAATTTTTTTTATAAAGCTATTATTTATAATTTTAAATATATTGATTTGCTTAAACTTGAGTTATTTGAAAAGATACAGAACATTTGTGAAAAATAGTCTTTAATTAATAATTTAAATTTAGTCTTTTGCAATATATTTTGTGTAAACTGTAAATTTTTGAGTAAAGTAATTCCATGTATAAGCCGAACCCATGCATAAGACGAATATGATTTTTCAAAACTTTTAAAGTTTTTTCAATAGATAAGACGCGTCTTATAGATGGAGCTTTAGGGTAATAATGATTCGTCATTTAAAGCCTGTTATTTTAATCCTGTCAATCATATGCGTTTATCTAAATTGATCTTGACATTTTATTTTCCTAATTAAGATAAAATTTGAATTATCTATTTTTCTCTCCCAATACAATAGAATTTACTTTTTTAAATTAAAATTAAAAATAAAAAGCAATTAATTTCGAAGCTTTAAGCATGTTGGTTTTAATTTTAAGATTATTTTTGAACTTTTCATTTTTAAATACAGTATATCTCGGCTAAGCATTCGTTTTCTATTCTCATTCGAGTTTCGCATTTGTGTTATACTTGTTATTCGAGTTTTGTTTAACTCGTAAATACTTTTTTAAAATAAAACTGAATTTTTAAAAAAATATTCCGAAATTTAAACAAGTTTTTAGTGAATATTATTGTCAAAAAACCAAAATAAGTTATCGATTAGTTTAGATATGGATTTGAAATTTCATTTTTATTATGAAATAAAATCTATATAAAATGATTTTTACGTTAAAAATGCCATGTTAGTTTTAAAACAGTGAAATTGAAATTTATTTGTGAATTTTAAACATTGAAATTTATTTTTTTTTTAAATTTATTTTTAGAAAAAACTAAATAATTCTATTTGGAAAATGTGCATGGCAACTTTTACGAGTTTACAACACCGCATATTCGACTAAATTTAAATTTAAACTGTTTAAATGCTTAAATTGATGCCTCAATTAGTGCCAAGATATATGATTGAAGTTTTAAATTGAAATTCGAGTCAATTTCGAACAAAAGACTAATTTTACAGAAAAGTCGAATCAATTTTGAATTTAGATTTAGGCCAACACTCACTCACACTCTCAGTGAGACGATTGGACTCACGTCTGGCGAACATCAGGTAAAGCCATACAGTCTTCGCAATCCTAACGATCCGAACAATGCGTTCTAAAAATGTGTCAGATTTTGGATAAAAAGGTCAAATCAGGTCTGAGTCCAGGAATAGATGCTTTCGATTGTGTGGACAGACTTGGCTTCGAATAAATTTGTGCGAAATTTCAGTTTCAAACCAAACAACTCTATTCAGTCACTCTTTTATATACTGTATAATTTTGCTCTCATGTGAGCCAAAGCTTCAAAATTATATCTTTAAAAGTAATAATTTGTCATTTCTAAACAGATTACTATAAATGTTATTTATATACTAGTTTTGTGTTAAATTAGTAAACGAGATCATTTCATTTATTGATTTTTTTTTGTTAAAAAGTTTTAACTTGTTGCTAAAAATATAATTACTAGATTCAATATTTTGCTTGCTTAAAAAGTTTTAATAAAATTATTAAGATCAAAATTAACATAAATTTTGAATTTATAAAAATATCTATTTTTTATTTGTTTAAAGAATAAATTTGGATAATAATTATGATTTATTCGAAGTTAACGACACTTTTTCAGTTCGAAGTGATTTTAATTTAAAATATTTGAGAATTGATTTGGGTTTGAATTAACGAGAAATGAATTAATCGTTTATTTGTAGAATAGTGTCAATAATGAGGAGACGAATGGAATACATGAGCGAAGAGTGGATTGCTTTCCTCCTGCAGATCAAGTGGACGTGGGTGCTGCTCCTGGCCTCTCTGCATGTCGGCGCTGCGCAGGGATTATATATACTCATAGTCGCGGCGAAGTGGCAAACAATCCTAATTTGCTACTTATTAAGTAAATGAAATTTTTAATCAGTTTATATTAATTGAAAATATATCGACAAAACTATAATAAATTATTTGTAAAAATCATTTCTTTTGTATATAAAAGTGGTTAACATTTCTGTAATAAGTGTTATAAAAAGCTACTAAACAAAATTATCTTACAGGTGTATTTGCCGGAATTGGTGTGTTGGCAGGTATGTAATGCTAAATTATAGCAGGAATATTTTGGATTAGTTTAAATTTGAGCATGTTGAATTGTCACATTGGGAGTGTAGGCGCGCACCGGTTCTTCAGTCACCGGAGCTTCAAAGCGAACCGCAAACTGCGTGTAATCCTCATAGCCCTCCAAACCCTGTCGGGCCAGAAGTCGGCCATCGATTGGGCACTCGATCATCACACGCACCACAAGTTCGAGGCAACCAATGCCGATGCGGTCAGTCTCGGCCGCGGCTTCTTCTTCGCCCACATCGGGTGGCTTATGATCGACAGACACCCGGAATGCGAGGAAAAGCGGAGGAAAATAAATGTCGACTACTTGTGGTCCGACCCTATCGTCAAATTCCAATACGACTACTATTGGCTGCTATTCCTTGCAATCAATTGTCTCATTCCGACAGCACTTCCCGTTCTGTTCGGCGAAACACTTTATAACAGTTTCTACACCTGTTTTGCCTTCAGATACGTCTATACAATGCAATTGGCATTAAGTGGTAAGAAATTGAATTTAGACATTTTACAATGCACATTTAATTTGATTGGTTAACAATTTAATGGAATAATTTGCACAAATATTTAGGTAATTCTTTTGCACATATTTTCGGTCACAGAGAATACGACAAGTCTTCGACGTCTACTCACAATAAAGCACTTAATTACCTGACCCTCGGAGGAGCCTATCATAACTTTCACCATGCTTTTCCTTACGGTAGCACTGCACTTCTAATTCACTAATACAGTTATCATTAATTTAGTTATTTAAATGACTAATTCACATTGTACTGTACACTGTATAAACAGACTATTCAGCAAGCGAGTTTGGAATCAAAAGTTTTAATATATATTCGGCTTTTATTGAGTTGTTTGCGTCGATCGGTTGGGCCTATGATCTGAAGAAAGCGCCGCAAAGTATAGTCGATATGAGGCGTCAAAGAACCGGACAAATAGTCGACACGAATGCTGTCTATAAAGTGAATCCAATACTCGACTGGACTATCGGTTGGTTTCTTAGTTTTAACATTATTTGGACGATAATTATCTATCGATTATTTATTCAATTGTTTTAAATTGCATTTAATTTATTTTTTAAATTTTATTTAAAATGTATTTTTTATGTTAATAAATTGAAATTGTTAAATTTGTTAAACTCATTCAACTATTTAAAAATCATTAAAAGCAGTCGAATATTAAACTAATTAAAAAACAAAGTATTAAAACAGTCGACTATAAGTTGTATCAATAGTAGTAAAATATTAGTGAAGTTATGCTCTTTTATTATTAAATTATTACTGATTATAATACTAATTTAGTAAATGTATTTATTTACTTTTACCTTAATATTATTTAATTAAATGCTTATACGTATATATTTTTGTATAATTATTTTTATTTATTTAAATTGTTTTATAAATGTTAAAAATTTATCTAGTTTAGTATTAATTTTTTGACTCCTATATCATATACTTTTGAATTAATAATTCAAAGAAATTATTTATATGAAACTTTTGATTTATTTATTCTTGAGAACAGCATTTAGTTTAGCAGCAAGAACAATTTCTTGGTTGGAATTAATTGTCACATTATTTTAAGTTGTACGTTTAAACGTATATAAATGTCATTAAAATAATATTATTAAATTAATTAAGCATGCTTAATAGACATAAGGAATCATTTGATACTTCACTTGACTCTTGTATTGCAACCAATATTTTCCGTACTTTTTCTCACAATTATTATCGTCTCTAATACTTCGATGAACGAGTAGTATAGTAAGGAATAGCAAGTACAAATAAGGAATGGGACTGGCGAAGAGCGCCGGAACGCTCCAGAGGAATGTCGACAATAACTCGAATGTGTAGTTCAAGTGCCGAGTAATGCCCCAAAAGCCTGACGTCAAGAGAAGGCTTTGTTTGGTTTTACCGAATTCGGTCACATATTGTGCGCTTTTTTGGATTCGCAATAAATTTCAGATTAGTTGAGCATGATCAATTATTGCCAGCAAACATACCGTATCATTTTGGCCGGTTTTCCCCAAACATTACACTTTCCTCCGGTTGAGCGAAACTCCAGTCTCTGCTGATCCGACCAATAGTTAAGTGCAATCACTAACAGACCGGCGCTTAATGTCAGTGCAAATAGTTTGGATCCAAACTGATGAGTGGGTGAGTTGACGACCAAATACATACTGGCCGTCGGGTAGAACCCGGGCACGAATGCTATACAACCCCAGCACACGTAGTACCCAAACCGATCGACGGCCGTATCGATTGTCTGTTGGAATTAGAATTTCAAAATTTCTTATTTCATTGCTTTTTAAAGTGAACTACAAGTGCACACACATTCATATAGCCGTCTTCCCAGTAGTAAAACTTAGCAAGATACATTGTCTGAAGTAGAGTAGTTGCTGTTATCGAGTAATTGATTGCTCCGCTCTCGAGCTCATAGTTGGCTTTCCAACAAATTAATGCAATGTATTGCCAGAGAATTAGTCCAAATCTACAGATTATCAGTAGTTTTAGACTAATAACTGAACTCAAGTGAGGGTACAATTCGATTCCCCAGTAGAAGTCGAAAATCGGGTTTCGGCTTCGATTGGACAGACCCTTCGATGGCCATAGAAGTCCTAATTCACCCAAATTTTATTGATAATGTTTGTAAATAAGCGATAATTAATTTGTTTAAAATGTGCCATGCTTACCTTTGAGGTAAAGAAATATACAGAAGAAAAAGCCGAATACAGTGAGTATTCCGGCCAAAGTCGGGATTTTGTAGTAGAGATGAAGTACTGGGTATTTAAGAATTAGCGGAACGGCGACTGACATTGAAATCGCGTAGAACCTAAACCCCGTATGCCTTCACCAAGATCAAATTTATATTTATTAAGTTTTAATTTTGTCATGCTCATTTCCTAATTAAATTTTAACCAGTATTTGGGTGTAAATCCATTCGAGAGAGTCGGACCCGTATACGGCTTTCCCGGAAGATGTAGTGAAATAAGTCCCCATAGAATTAAGCATGATATAATTATCCAACATTCTCTATCGCACCTGTAAATGCATAATCATATTGTTTTAAATTAATTTCTAAAATAACCTGTATTAAATTAAATTATTGTTTAATTTAGTTAATTTAAAAATAAAAATATAAACAATTATAGCATTAAACGTTTAAGCATAATACAAAATAAAATAAGAATTTAGTTATAAGTTCAACAAGTTTATAAAATATAGATAAAACATACAGATTGAGTGAAGTCCAGGCGTCGACAACAGTGTTCGTGAAGTTTTGCGCCGAAAAGAGAGTTTGACTGAAATTACTATTTTTCACAACAATTAGATTCGAGAGAATGACCGTCAGATTCGGAGTTGTGATCATCAGAAACAACGGCACAAATGTTTGCCGGAATAGACAGTCATATAATTTTGAACCAAAACTTTTCTCGTTTCGCGACTCGAGTTTGGATTTCATTTTTGATTTATGCATACATTGATTTACATAGAAACAAAGTTGAATTAAAACATAGAAATTGAATCAAAATAATAATAATAATGCTTAAATAAGATGTATTGTATTGTTGAATAGTATTTGAATTTGATTTCAATGTCAAATCAAATACAATGCAAATACAGAGACAGTAATCATATTAATAGTAGAGTACTATTCGTATTGAATGACCTTTACTATCAATACTATCATTCATGTTATTAGATAATAAGTCTGTGTAGAAATTTTTCCAACGGCTTTCCAATATATTTAGAAGTTACTTAAACGCAAAAATTAATTTATCAAGCCAATTAGTTGGCTTGATCAAGCAGATTAGTGTTGCAAAGCATATGCCAACGTGTATAATGTATAATGCAAAATTTCACTTTTATTAAGCATTGCGCAATTATAATTCAATAGTCTGCTGTATATCGATTAAATATAATAAATACATTATTATTTTTAGATATGAAGCTGGTATTTTAACATAAACGAATTTGATTAGTCAGGTAACTTATCAAACAAAATCAAACAAACATTAGGCAAAATATCATGTATGTTTATTATTTTTATAGATTTATTTTTAAATATTTGTGCTTTATAAGTTGATTCTATTAAAAAAAATATTTTTGATATTGATAATTTATTGTTTAAACTTGACAAACTTTTAAAATTATTTTTCAAAAAATGACAAAATTTTTTATTTGAACATTAAAATGAGAACTGAATAGCAAAAGCAGTTGTTTTAAACAAAACTAATTGAATATTAAGTGTTGGACCGCTATTCGACACGTATTGCCGTTTCCTCTCTTCAATGTCGCTATTATAACAGGCTATTCAATGAGAAGATTTATAGAATTGCATTGTTACATTGTTAATTTTTGTTTGTAAACAATTCTATTTTAATATTTTTAAATGCATAGTATTTTTAAGGAAACAATTAGTAGAAATTGTTTTTAGTTTTTGTTTTTTAAATTAAAACTTTTTTTTAGATAAGAAATTGAATAAAAAAAAGCATTGAACAAATTTGTTAAATGTAGTGAAAAATATATATGATAAATTTACTATAATTGTGTTCAGAGCAATAAACCATTTAGTATATTTTAAAGTTTAAACAGTGTATTTTAGTGTATTTTTTCATTTCCTATTTGGTTTAGTGCTATTGTCCTTAAACTTTTAAATTGCAAATTCTAACCCAAATTGTTATACAAACCACTTAATTGGTAATTAATTTCCTCGCATTAGGCATAATGTTTAACCTTGAACATTTTTCTTTTGCACTTTATTGAATGCACAATTTAATTCACATTAACCGTAAGATTTAATAAAAATCTACAAATTTTCATAAATATTTGTGTTTTATATCCTAATAGTTTTAGACGTGTTTTTGAACTTAAAATTTTTTGTTAAACTTGTTACTTTCAATACATTTACAATTTAAATGCTTAAACTATTTTGAATAAAACCATGAGTTTGCTATCAAATTTGAAATGCTATTGTTCGCAGGTGTTATGGCCAGAATCAATCTTGCTAATCTATGTGCATATCGGAGCAGTTTATGGAAGCTATTTGTGCATAACATCTGCCAAATGGCAGACAATTATAATGATCTATATTTTGGGTAAAGTTTTGCTAAAATCTAAGTTTCGATAAAAGTCTCGAAAACTGTTTGTCAATCAAATCAGGCGTCGCGTCAAACATCGGAACCCTAACGGCAGCGCATCGTTACGCCACTCACAGGGCGTTCAAAGCGAAATGGCCTCTACGGGTGATTCTGGTTGTGATGCAGACACTGTCGGGCCAGAAGACAATGGTCGAGTGGGCCCGAGACCACCACACCCACCACAAGTACGAGGGCACCAATGCCGACGTCGTCAACATCAACAGAGGCTTCTTCTACGCACACATCGGTTGGCTTATGATTAGACGACACCCGGACTGTGAGGACAAGCGCTCGAAGATAGACGTCGACTACTTGTGGTCGGATCCGATCGTCCGCTTCCAATACAAATACTACGAACCACTCGTCGCCCTCTTCTGTGTCATCATTCCGACACTCATTCCCTACTATTTAGTCAACGAAACGCTATTTAATAGCTTTCACTTGTGTTTCCTCATACGCTATGCATATACTCTTCAATTGTCGTTTTGTGGTCAGGAAATTAGCATGCTCAAATGGCAAAGATGATATTAATTGAATGTTTTGAATGTGAATGGACAGGCAATTCTGTGGCGCATATAGATTACGGAACAAAACCTTACGACCAATCAATGACTTCCGTACACAACGATCAGCTCATTTACGCGACTTTAGGCGGTTTGCGAACTATTCTCTCCTTTCGATCTCATTTCCAATCATTGTTTGTCTCTAATTGTGATCCATATGTTAGGCGCTTACCATAACTACCATCACGTCTACCCATTCGACTACTCCGAGAGTGAGTTTGGATGGGACGTCAACTTCAATGTGAACACAGCTTTCATCGATTTGTTCGCTTACTTGGGTTGGGCTTACGATCTAAAGCGAGCGCCGAAAGAGATGATTGAGAAGCGGAAGGAACGGACTGGAGGTCCGCAACAGTTAACTCATATTCAGCAAAATCCAGCTCTCGATTGGATTTATGGCTTTTTCTTGAGTTCGATAGCGATTTGGATACTATTGCCGATTAAAGTCATTTATAACTTATTTCTCATTTTGTGAGAAATTGTTTTATTTACTTAAAAATTATATTTTCCTACTTTTACTACTTTTTACAAATGACTAAATAATTTGCTGCAAGAAAAAATTTAATAATAAATTTTGTTCTGTTTAATGCAATTAATTTTAGATACAAACTTGCAAGTTTTAAACAAAGTTTACATCAACAACATAATAATTTCAAAAGATAAATTAACAAATTAACAAGAATGATATTTTTGCAATTTAACAGATTATAAAAATATTATATATTTAAGTAAAGAAATAAATGTTTAAAATTGCATTAAAGTTAAATTGAATGATATTCAACGTTTGTTAAATTAGCCTGTATAACTTATAATGTGCAACCATGCAATAAGCAGTAAGATATGAGAGAGCATCAATTATGCTTGCTACCAGTACTGTGAGTGGCATTCTTGTGAACCAGATTATTGGTGTTGACGACAGTAAGTCTCACCTCTTTCGCCAAATCGTGTATTTGATTCTCGATTTGTTCGAATCGATTGGTTATCTGAGAAGTGATTTGTTCACTAAATTCGCCGAATTTGCTGAGCGATGACTGAAAGAGTTGTTGGAATTGGTTGACCACTTGGTTCGCCGCCGCTGTGTTAGTGCCTTCGTATACAACCAATCAGTTTCTGTTTCAAACATTTTAATTAAAGATATTATTTACCGACGCTCTGACCCCACGGGCGGAGAATTGAGTACAAGTCGTTCGTCTGTTGGCTCGACATCTGAAGTGAAGTCAAACAAATGGCCAAAACTATTACAAATGAATGCATTTTCACTATTTTTCACGACTTTAATAAAGTACTGTATATTAAATCGAATTACTCAAAGAGTTTAGTGTTTAGTTTTATTGAATTTTCAAATACTTTTATAGTGATTTTTTTGGCAATAATTTGTAACATGCTAATATTATTTGTATTATGTGATGAAAAATATTTGTTTCTATAATTAGTTGACATTCTTTTAATTGTTATTTCAAAGTATTTACGGCTTTTTAAAGTCAAAACCAATTTTGTTGTCAACATCTTCTCTATCCTTGAATACACTCATCAATAATCTATATCATTCGATGGCCTAATTTACAATGATACAAGTATATTGTCATTTAATTTAATGAAGGTAGAATAATTCATAAGTAGAGGTCATTAATAATTAAAGAATAACAAAAATTGAAACAATAAAAACAAAAATAATACGAAAACATATCATGTAGAATTTGAGAAGTAAGCTAAAAAATTCGGAAAGTTTTTACAATAAAATATAAGTTATAAAGAATAAGCATGCAAAATTATTATACAGTACCTATATTCTGCCTTTTGCTCATTTTTATCAAACAAATATTAGGCAATTTTATAAACACTTAATTGTTGTATAATTTAAAAAAATTAAAATTATATAAAAATTTAATAAAATAATTTAAAATCCTTATTGTTGAAATCTGATTAAATTAAATTAAGAAATATATCAAAAATTAAAAATTATTTTACGTTAAGTAAAAATTTTTAAATGAAATAAATTGTTTAAAAAATTGCGAAATATTTTTAAATCGAAAGTAAAAAATAAGTAGTTTTTGAAACTCAACGCAAATCCAAACCAAAGAACAGACGAAACGGAACGCATGTCTCGGCTCTCATCGACTCACGACTGCCGTTC
>JAQIXC010002448.1:0-10905 GCA_034697605.1 Metabelba pulverosa
TCGACGAAGTGTTGCCAATCACTGCAAACATCGCTTTCACTGCTTTTGGCCCAAATGTCGGTTCAATGCAAACAAACAAAATAATTTGGAAAGACATCAAACAATGCATACAAATGCTCGACAATACAAATGTTTGTATAATAACTGCAATAAAGCGTTCAAAACAATTGGCAATTTAATTCAACACGAATTGATTCATTCGAATAAACGTCGCTTTCACTGCCTTTGGCCGAAATGTCGATACAATTCCGTAGTTAACTCTGATTTGAGAAAACATCAATCGATTCACACAAACGCTCGACAATACAAGTGTTTGTATAATAACTGCAATAAAACATTCAAAACAATGCGTGCGTTAAGTGAACACAAATCGATTCATTCAAACTCGAGGTTTATCTGCAATTGGAGTGAATGCGGAAAATCATATTCGAGTAAACGCGCACTGAATTCACACCGAGATTCCATTCATTTGGACAACCTGCGATTTCGCTGCGATTATCTCGACTGTAATAAAGCATTCAATCGTAAACTACATTTAGTGCATCACAAACGCATACATTCGGGAATCAAACCATTTGTTTGCGATTTCGATAATTGCGGCAAAAGTTTTGCGCAAAAATCTCATTTAACTTATCACTCGAAAAGACATTTATCTTTAAAAGCGTTTCACTGCGATTATAGTGATTGCAATAACCGTTTTGTTTATAGATCTGAGTTGAGTAAACATATTAACTCTGTGCATATAAAACACGTATTATAGAAAGATAGTAAAACTAATAAACAATATGTAGTTTATGCAAACATGTAATATATGCGGATTGTAATAAACTTTTCTAGCTTAACATGCTGCATTTTAAATGCATAATAAATTATTTTATAATTAATTCTTCCTTATTAAAATAAAATTGCTGGCATTATTTTAATTAAAGTATTTGTGTATTGAATTATACTTAGAAATTATAAATTTAATTAACTATTTTAAGATTTATATATATTATTTAATGTTAGCTAACATGCCACACTTAAGCGAAATTAATATAGTTTAAAATTATATAGATTTTTGATAATATTTATTTAAATTAATTTATAATCTATTTTTTAAAATAAAAACATTAATTAATTGCATTGAATTTTATCATATTTTAAATAGGACTGTTTTATGAATAAATATTTGCTATTTAGTATATTTATAATTATAGTATTAATCTGTATTAATTAATATTTATTAAGTAATTTATTTTGATGCATAAAATTTTTAATAAAACATATTAATACAGTAATTAGCAATTAATAAACATTTTCTTCAATTAATACAAAAACAACCTGTATAATTTTACGAAGTTGGAAACGAGATATTGATAGTGTGATGTGAAATTTGGAATGTGAATCATGTTTAGAATATGTTTCATACAAGTTCTCGGCGATTGGCTATTAAGGAGAAATATCTCAATTAATATAAAATTATTTTTAAAATTTATCCAGTAAAACAAATTATCTCACTATTCATATCATACCTTGTATAATTTGTAACAATTAATACAATATATTAATAAAGTAAACCCATGAAACTGATAACCTTGACAAGGTGACTTGATCTGGAATTCAGATCATTTTGAGATGGAATTCAATGGTATTTGAGTATAAGATTACTATAACTTTTGAACTGAAAAACCGGTTCTAAATACGAATAACACGTTTCGCACAAAAATGCAGAAATTATTTTCAGTCTAACAAAGCATTCGTTTTATTTACTTGTTTTTAGCATAAATCTGTTCACTTGTTTTGTACCAATTATTACAAAATGTTAACAAATAATTTATTTAATAAATTTAATAAACTTGATAATTTATTAAATAGATTAACTAAAATTCAATGTGTATTCGGTGAATATGTATTCGAATATCTGTATAGAAATGTGTAAATCAAATGTCGAAACGGTTTGGCATTCGAGTCGACGAAGTGTTGCCAATCACTGCAAACATCGCTTTCACTGCTTTTGGCCCAAATGTCGGTTCAATGCAGCGACGGAACAACGATTAGTAAGACATCAAACTCTTCACACAACTGCTCGTCAATACAAGTGTTTATACAATAACTGAAATAAAGTGTTCAAAACATCCGAAGCATTGACTCGACACAAATCGATTCATTCAAACGCGAAGTTTGTGTGCGATTGGAGTGAATGCGGAAAATCATATGCGAGTAGAAGAACGTTATATTTACACAAACTTTCTATTCATTTGAATAGAAGCCGATTTCGTTGCGATTATCTAAACTGTAATAAAGCATTCACTGATGCGGTGTATTTGGATCTTCACAAACGCATACATTCGGGAATCAAACCATTTGTTTGTCGTTTCGATAATTGCGGCAAAAGTTTTGTACGAAAAGGGAATTTAACTCAACATTTGAAAAGACATTTATTTGTAAAACAATTTTAGTGCGAATATAGTGATTGTAACAAACGTTTTGTTTCTAAGTATGAGATGAAGAGACATATGGATTTCATTCATAAACATTTGAATGGCAGAAAAAAGCATTCACTTTTCAAATGTTATCATAACTAGAAATATGATTATCATCCTCGTTCTAGATTTTATTATAATTTTAATTTCACAATACATCTTTCTCAAAAACATTTGTTGAATAATCAAGACCATTATAACACAATTGACAAGTTTCAAAATAACAATGTAATATGTAAAACTAAAAATTGTTTTAATCGAAAATTATAAAAATATGTTTTAATTAAACAAGTAATTTTAGTCGAAAATATTTTCTTCAATAAACATATTTTTCAAGTTATAATACTTTTGAATGCAGTTTTCGACAATATCCTGTTAACAAAACAAAAATTATAATGACATTTTAAAACTAATTTTTACAAGTTATAACAAACCAGAAGCGCCTTCTTATTGACTGAAGAGAACTTGTCGTCAATTATCAAGATTACAATCTTAAACATATATTTGAGTAAAACAAATATTTTCGTCTCTGTAATGATGTGTTGAACAGAATTGCATTCTTTGTCCGAATATTCTTTGCCCAACAGTTCCGCTGATTTGCGGTTATATTCACTAATAAATGCTTTCAGTAGTGAATCAACTGTAGGGCTATACGACTCCTCGTCTTCTATCCAATCCATTAATATTGTTGCAAAATCATAGCCCCGATAGGTATAGCAACAAAAGTCAAAGTCACACAAAACGATCCGATCGTCGGGTTTCGTAACCAATATATTACTGCTTCGGAAGTCGTTATGACTGAACACTAGCGGAGAGTTTGAGTTCGCAATAGACTTCTCCAACCATTCGACCTCTTCTTTGAAATTACAGTTCATTAGTATTTTACTGTCAAATTCTTTAAACAACTCTTTTCTTTCCAAAAATGTGTCTTGCTTAACAATTTGTACATAAGATAGAAATCTGTTTTCATCAAGCTTATTTGGAGGATTGAGTTTATGAAAACAAGCCAATTTTACTGCCAATTGCTTTAATAAATGTGGATTATTTGTTTCATCACGTTGAAATATACGATGCTAGATTGTAATGTAAAATTACTTAGAGTTAGACTGTTTGTTTTGTTTAGAAAAGTAATTATTTCAACATGAAGTACTAACATGCACAATTTCTTAATTAACTTATTAAGTTATTAACTATACTATACGATTAAATAAAATAAGTTTTTATTTTCTTATAAAATAGTACAATTATTAAAATTAAAATTTCAACTATATTAATTCAACTGATTAAAATTTAATTTCTTATGAACATAAAAATAACTATTAACTGCTAAAGTACTCAAGCCTATGTTTGATAAGTTATTATCAAGCTAATATTTAAACCCATTACAAAGTAAATACCGTATGTACAAACCTCACAAAATTGCATGATTACACCATTTTCGAATACACCGTACAATTTTGGACTAACATTATTATTAGCCGCCACTATATAATTAACGAACGATTCGAGTTTGTATTGAGGAAAGCCGTCGTACATACGAATGGCCACCTTATCCGGCGCCGAGTGATCTCCGGGTGCGCGCGGATTACGTATGCGACACAAATACATTTGGTTTATTAAACCGCCGGAAATGCGCTTCACTTCTACCGCTTCAATAGTCAGACCCATCCAGTCTCCGGCCAAATAATCTTGGCACAGATTTAAGCATGTTTGCGCTATATCATCGGGTGTATCGCCCGCTACATGTCGTGGCAGTCGGTCGAAAAATTGGCGCAAAGTCTTTACGCCTTCGAACACATTCTTCTCTTGTGGTTCTGTTGTCGACATATTAGCATGTTACTATTATATTACTCTATTCAGTAATACTGTCTACGGCAATAATTAATTTCTACTTGCTATTTATAATATATAAGTTGTTATAAAGATATTTGCACTTTTTGTACTTTTATCTTTTTGCCATTTATGACATTAATTTTACAGTTATATTATACAGCATAAATAAGTTTTGTGCAGTATCTATTTGCACTTTCCTGGCTAAACTCATCAAGATTGAAAAGTGCGATTGCGCTAATTCGTAATACTCAAATAATATATATATACTGTATAATTTACTGTATACTGTGCAGTGATTACATTAATGACATATTTTATCTTGTAAAAATGTTATATAGATTAAACTTATTTTTTAGATAGAATTATTATATAGTATATAATAAACTTAAAGTTATATTAGAAATTTCATATTTTATCAATGATATTAATTAAGTATACATTTTATATTTAACAGAATATTAGTGCAATGTAAAAATTAAAAACCAATGTAGCAACTAATTAAATTAATCTTCTAAGCCAATGTTGTATATTAAATTCAGATAGTTGTTATTTTTTAAATTAAAATATTAAATATCTCAAATGTATTGTGTATTTACATTTACTATTTTGTTTTTAGGGTTACTATTGTTTTAATTAAATGATAATTTTATAAATTCTAGGTATTTATAATTTGAGAAATAGGATTTCAGATTAAAATATTTGTATAGGTGGTTTGTACTTAATTATAATTGATAAAAATTATCAGTTTATTTTATTTATTTTGTTATTTATACGCGATTATTTCAAAAATTACATAATTATTTATATGATAACTTAATAATCCGTTATTAATAAGCTTACGATTGCTTAGCCTTGATTCAAATGATGAAGGTTTAAATAATATTTTTAAAAGTTATTTATTATTAGTAATTTATTACTATAATAATTGTCGTAATCTAAAATTAAAAAACAATAGTTCTATTAATTATTAGAATTTTTATTTAAAAAAGTACTGGTTAAATGGGTGCTGGTAATGTATTTTTTAATTGAATATTTCATCTTGAATAAAAATATTCTTCAAATAATAATACGTTTGAATGCAGTTCTCGATAATGTTCTATGAAACAAAACAAAGAAATAAAAATGTAAATTATTTTAGGCAACAAAAAAATATATCATGCTAACAAACCATGAGTGCCTTTTTATTCACTGCATAAATCTTATCATTAGTAACGAAATGAACAATCATAAGCATATATTTGAGTAAAACAAATATTTTCGCCTCTTTTACGATGTGTTGAACAGAATTGCATTCTTTGTCCGAATATTCTTTGCCCAACAGTTCCGCTGATTTGCGGTTATATTCGCTAATAAATGCTTTCAGAATAGTGTCAACTCCTGTGTTATACGACTCCTCGTTTTCGATCCAATCCTTTAATATTGAGCCGAAATCGAAGCCCCGGTAGGTATAGCACGAGAAGTCAAAGTCACACAAAACGATCCGATCGTCGGGTTTCGTAACCAATATATTAGTGCTTCGGAAGTCGTTATGACTGAACACTAGCGGAGAGTTTGAGTTCGCAATAGACTTCTCCAACCATTCGATCTCTGCATTGAAATCGCAATTCAATAGTGTTTTGCAATCGTATTCTTTAAACGACTCTATTCTCTCCACAAATTTATCTTGCTTAATATTTTTAGCATAAGCTAAAAATCTGTGTTCATCGCGTTTATTTGGTGCATTCATTTTGTGATAGCATGCTAATTTTGCCGCCAATTGCTTTATCAGCTGTGGATTATTTGTTTCATCATGTTGAAATATGCGGTGCTAAATAATAATTGGAAAATGTTTTAATTGAATTAACATACTAGCATGTATAATATATTAGCTTACTTAGTATATTTGCTTTAGAAATCTATACTAAAAACATTATAAAATAATTATATAAATGTAAAACACAAAACAAAATAATTATGTTTATGTCAACTAAATTAAATATTATGTTTAAATAAAATGCTAAAATAATTAAATGAATATTATCAATTTTATTGCTTTCATGTTATCAAGATGAAAATCAACATTTGTATTACTTAGCAAAATATATACACTACACAAACCTCTACGAATTGCATGATAACGCCATTTTCAAATACACCGTACAATTTAGGGCCGATTTGATTACTACCCGCGAGTATATAATTAACGAACGATTCGAGTTTGTATTGAGGAAAGCCGTCGTACATACGAATGGCCACCGCATGCGGCGCCGGGTTATCATCCGCTGCTCGCGACTCACGTATGCGACACAAATACATTTGGTTTACAAAACCGCCGGAAATGCGCTTCACTTCAACCTCTTCAGTACTCAAATCCATCCAGTTTCCGGCCAAATAATCTTGGCACAAATTTAAGCATGTTTGCGAAATATCCGCGGGTGTGTCGCCCACCTCAAGTCGGGGCAGAAATTCGCGCAATGTCTTCGCGCTTTTGAACTCATACTTCACTTGCGGTGTAGTCGTCGACATTTTAGAATGACATTATTATTTTGCTGCTATGATTACTATGTGCATGCTACTTATACTGCACATATTATACAATATATATTTGCACAATTTTGTATTTTGTATATTTTTTAGCATTAAGTTCTAACTTGTAAGTATTACTTTATAATATATGTACTTGGCTAGATAATCTAATCTCATCAACATTGGGAATATGTTGAAGTGTTTGTATGAAATATACAGTATTTTTATTTATACTTGTACAATTTATGCAATTGCATTATTATATTAATATACAGCATTTCCAATAAATAGCACGGGTTCTAAAACCGCATTTTCTCGGGAACGGGTTGGCAGATTTGTACAAACTTTAATTCGATATGTTCAGAATCCACCCACGCAACTTATAACCAGAGCAATTTGGAATAGGTTAACTAATATAAAAATTAGCATAAATAGTTATTTTCATAGAACATAGTAGGCAAATAATAAAATATTTCTTTATTTGCAATAAACTAGTAAAATTTCTAAATATCTTAAGGTCAAATCAAAATAATTTACGTTTTAAAACAATTTGAGCTAGGTTTTAAACATTAAAATAAATAAATTACAAAAATTATCATTTAAAAATATTGCATCTTTTAACATGTAAAAAACGAAATTTACGAATAATTTTTTTATTAGTTAATCTATTCAAAATTGCTTTGGTCAAAAGTTGCGTGGGTTGATTCTGAACAAATCGAATGAAAGTTTGTCCAAATCGGTCAACCCGGTCCCGAGAAAATGCGGTTTTAGAGTCCGTGCAATTTATTGGAAATAGTGTATATCCGGATTAATGTAAATATACTTTGCTAAACATTAAATTAAAAATATCTTGCATATTTTGTATCTTTACTAACACAATTTGATTAGTACTGCTCAACTATGTTTATGAATCATTATTAATTAAAATTATTGCTAAAACGTTATATTTTATTATTACAAAAACTAAAACTACTTTAATGATTTATCAACATGCATTTTATATTTCGCAGATTAATAATATTTTTTATCTTTTTTTATGCATACAACAAACTTAGCAAGTTTATTCCTAACGTATATTAAACGTTTTCTACAACGTTTTAATATTTTTTTAAACATGTTAATCACGTTTTCTTTAAAGTTACTGTAATATGTTTTTCGTCAAAACTTTTATCAAATAATTAATCATCACAAAATCATCTATAATAGATGTCAATGACACACATACAGCACAAATTATTCCACTCGAAGAAAAGTTTCGATGCGCACAAACGCTTATATTCGGGAATCAAAGCATTTAAATGTGATTTCGATGGTTGCGGCAAATGTTTTATATTTAAATCGAGTTTAACGGATCACTTAAAAAGACATTTATTTATAAAGCAATTTCAGTGCAAATACAGTGATTGTTTCAAAAGTTTTGTTACTAAACGTGAGATGAAAATGCATATAAACAATGTTCACACAAAACAATAATTTATAAACGCAATGAAACTTATTTAGAAAACAATGTTACTTATTAATTGTATTAAAACAGTTATTTTGCTGAATTAAAATATTCAATTATCTATTCATTTAAATCTATATTAAATTACATAACTAAATATAAGTATGATAAATCAATTATATTTTGATTGCATTAATGGCATTAATTTTTTCATTGCATGTCTATCTAGAAATACAATTATTAAAATTAAATAAGCTTTGTTACTATGTAAAATAATTAATTGAAGAATTATTCATAATAAATCGACCGACTCGGGCGCGAGTGCGCACACGAACTGCTCGTTAACGACGAGTTTGTAGTACTTCTGGCACTCGATGTGAGACATGACTTGAAGTCGCGCTTCGAGTAAGTGATCGCTTGACTCGCCGTCGATGCCCTGTCGGCCCCAACCGGCGATCGAACCGATCTCCGAGTCGTTGACGGTCTTGAACACGACGTCGGCTGCGCTGGTCATCACGTTTATTGGCGCGATGTTTTTGTCGGGCTTGACCTTGGTGAAGTAGTTGACAAAATAAACATGTTTATTACTATCGCAATTCAAAACAAACGGCTTTTACATAATTATAGTATAATATTATGCAATGTAAAATTATTAGGTATAAGAAGATATAACTTTTTAATAGCTTTGATGGCTGCAAGCAAAGAAAAGGTATATATAATTTCACCTCTGAAATAATGTTTTGTTTATATATTTGCAGTCAGAAAAAACGAAAAAATGTTTATTAATAGTGCAATTTTGAAGGTTAATAGACATTAGTATATTGTGTGTACATGTGATATGTATACTGCCATAGGATTGTACGGCTAGTGGGCTTAGGGGGAGCATTGTAAAAATGCACATTTTTAGCGTTATATTAATAGCGCGCCAATTTGAGATAGCTTACAAATAGAACACATTGGTGGATGGGGTGTATTCGTGGGGAGTATGCTGCCATAGGAAATGTATAGGGCTAGTGGATTGGACAGCTAGTGTGCTTAGGTATACAATTAACGAGCTAATTTTGAGAGTTGTACAACAATTAATATGTGGTATACAATGGCTCAGCTCAGCACTTATATTAATCTAGGCTTATGATAAACGGCTGTTAATGAGCTGATATTGAGGATAGTACAACAATTAATATGTGGTATAGGAAGTTGCATTAAGATCGCTTGGCTCAGCACTAAAGTTAATCTAGGTTAATGATAAGTGGCTTTCAGCGAGCTGATATTGAGGATAGTACAACAACAAATATGTGGTGTGGGAATTGTCATTATGATGGCTTGGCTCAGCACTAATGTTAATCTAGGTTAATGAAGGGTGATTTTCAACAAATTGATATTGAGGATTGTACAACAATTAATGTGTGGTATGGGAATTTGCATTAAGAGGGCTTGGCTGATCAGTAATGTTAATCTAGGTTTATGTAAAACGGCTGTTAACGAGCTAATATTGAGGATTGTACAACTTAATGTGTGGTATGGGAAGTTGCATTATAATGGCTTGGCTCAACACTAATATTAATCTAGGTTAATGATGGGTGACTTTCAACGAGCTAATATTAAGGATAGTACAACAATTAATGTGTGGTATGGGAAGTTGCATTAAGATGGCTTGGTTCAGCACCAATGTTAATCTAGGTTTATGATAAATGGCTGTGAACGAACTAATATTGAGACCATGCAAGTAAGTTGTAAAACGTAATTACTGACATAGGTTATAAGAAGTCGCATTAAGGTGGCTTGGTTGGTACTAACATTAATCTATGCTTATTATGAGGCGGATTTAACGGAAAAATATTGAGAGATGATATATATGAGTGGTAAAATTTTATTCATCTTACAATATATGCTCAATAAATAACTAATTAAAACCTGCTATAAATTATAGAATTTGTATCAAAGCTATTGAAGTCATACTGGGCAGTCTTGTTTTTTATAATATTACAAAGAACTATTTAAATTTCACTTCACTACACATAAAATGCAATGTGTAGTTTTATGTGTAATATCAGAAATAAATTCGTATTTCAAAACCGCAGCCAATGCGTGAAAATTCCTGCATTCTACAGTATTTATAGTTGTGTACAGTTAATGCTGTCGCATACGGAATGGTTAAGACATTCTGTGCGCTTAGTTTTTACAGAAAATTGTTGCTTGCGGCTTTTTCCAATGCTATCGAAGATATTATACTTTATAAACTTAAGTAAATATCATGTTGGATTATTTTTATTACTTTATATATATATATTTATTCAAATTATTATTGAATTTCATAGAATTATTTCGATTAAATTTGTATACTGTGTATATTAATTTATATTTTCAAATAATGATTATTAAAATTTGTTTTTAATTTTGTTTAATTGTAAATAGAAAATACTCATATTTAAATATAATAAAATATTATATGAAAATATATTATAAAGTGCTAATAGTTCAAAACATATGATAATAAATAAAAGAAAGGATTTATTGTATAATAAATAGTTATGAAAACCACCAAGTTAATTTTAGATTATTAATATCGGTTAATTTTAATTATACAATGATTATGGAAATTCAAGCCGCAACATATCAAGCATTTGCTCAGGAACTACTAGGCCGATTTTGGTCTGG
>JAQIXC010002449.1:0-10904 GCA_034697605.1 Metabelba pulverosa
GAGAGCTGGGAGAGAGAGAGAGAGAGAGAGAGAGAGAGAGAGAGAGAGAGAGAGAGAGAGAGAGAGAGAGAGAGAGAGCAGCGAACATATTTCGAAAGCGATCAGCCGATCAAAACGTATATAAAATAATATAAAGTATAGAAAACATTGATTCGAAGTTTAATTAATTGACTATTGACTGCAAACAGATATGTCGTAATCATAACCGCGAAAAGTGTGGAAAAATTCAATATTTTTTCATTCAATTAATTATATTTTGATTTGTTTCATGTTGCATTTTTTTCTAACAAAATATTTGTGATTTGATTGACTGACTGACCTCAAACGCACAAGTATGCGTTGCTATGTTAGGCGCTCGACATTAAAGTGGTTGGCAAATTAATACGAGTGTTTGTGCATGGTGATTTCCGATGGACTTTTTCATTGCCATCGATGTCGATATGCATAACACGCATACGTTCGCTCTTCTCTGTGCTCTCTCTCTCTCTCTCTCTCTCTCTCTCTCTCTCTCTCTCTCTCTCTCTCTCTCTCTCTCCCCACGCTCTCCACGCTCTCCCATTCCTCTCTCCCATCCCTCTCTCGTTGACACCTCTTATTTGCGGTATTTTCTAATAATTGAAATTCAGGCAAAAATTATTTTATCTTATCTACTCCTCCTCTCTATCTATTATCTGCAAAAATTATACATGAGACTTGTGTTTAGTTTTTTAAAAAGTCATTAATTTTTACGCTAAATAATTATTTCATATTTTCTTCTCTGCTCTTCAATGCATTCATTCATTCAATTTTCGTTTCATAGAGAAGTGCTTTTTATTTATTTGTTTTTCATCGCGTTTTCAATACGCTATTCGTCGCTCAACTAATGATGTTTTTCTCTGAATTTAATTTTGTTTCTCAAATCATAATTCATATATTAATCATTCGAATGCTTTGATTCTTTGATTTCTAATTTTTCTTGATTTTTGTTCGTCTTATATAGTTTGTTAAATGCATTATTTGTGTTATTAAAAGAGATTGATAATTTTTTAAGAATAAGTTTTTTTGAAAAATCACTTTTGAAAGCCTTAATATTTTTGCCCTGCTTATGTTGTGTAAACACTTCAACGGAAAAGTTAAACAAAGTATTAATTAGATTTAGTTTTTTTTCTCTCTTTTATAAATTAGTAGATATTTTGTAGTCAGGAATTGAAAAATTAAAATTCAGAACAAAATTGACTTAATAGTGAAATGCAGTTCAAATTATTTTCAGTTTTTCCTAAAGTTTGTATAACTTATTAATTTCGCATTTCATTAGCAATCAATATAAAGACAAATTTTTTAAAACCTATTTATATTATACAGTATATTAAATATTAGCGCTAAAAGTGTCATTAAAAAATTTGCACAAAAAAGACAAAAACTATGTAATTCTTTTGTAAAAATAATTATTTGTAAATAATTTAGTGTTAATTATCCGCAAAATTCTTGTTACCAATTGTCAATATATGTTTAAAAATAATAAGTATTTTTAAATATTTGTATAATTTGCATCTAGTTATATTTTTTAAATTGCACAGTAGTTTTTGCTTGTTATGCACTTATTTAATATTCAAATTTTCAGTGGAATCCAGTGCTAACTTGTCTCTCTATCTACAACACCGAAGCATATAATTTGATTATTTATTCCCCACTTCCCTCCCCATCACCCAAACCGTATATAAACTACATGCTACGTTGTACATGCTAACTACACACTACCTATACAGTACTTTTCTCATTTTTATAATTAGCTTTAGACTTATATTTATTCGTAAATTCTCTTTGATTGCTAAAAAAACTACTGTTTAACATAACTGTTATGCCTACTTATTATTTATATTTATATGTATTTTGTTTTGGTTTTTATTTATTAAAATACTAACTCTTGTCACTCAATGTGCCGAATCAATTAGTTTTTGCCAGTGTATTAAAATTGTACTGGATAAAAAATCTTTTTCTTTCTTTTTTTGATAATAATTTTTTGTATAATTGAATAAACGGGTTATACTGTATAATAATTATTTAGTTATGATATGTTTTATGAAACACTGTCTGCCGCTGAACGCGAAGATAAATATATTCCGATTTATATATACTGTATAATTAATATCTAAAGAAACTAATCTAATACGCGATTACATATTTGTTTAGTTATTATTTATTTTCTTTTTTCCTTTGGTTTTGTGTTTCGGGTTTAAGTGATAAATAAAATTATTGTTTACTGTTATTGTCTGCCAATTATCGCAATAAATAAATATTAGTTAATGTCTGATAAAAGCGATGTTTTTAATCGATTTGTACTATTATTTTGTTTTGTTTTTTAGTTCATATCTTTAGTTATATTTATAGCGAAAAACGGCTTTTTGTTAGCATTCGAGTAATGCGATCGACACATGAGCTTTGATGAGAAAATTGGTTTTTGTTTTTTATTTGCGAAAACTGTTTAATAACTCCTTCCAAACATAAACCCCATTTAAATAGACAGTCAATTATTATCTAATACTAAAAATATTTATTTGCGATAAATATGTCTATCAGTTGTGACACAAATATTGAAATTCTAGTCGTTTTGAAAAAAATAAAATAATAACAAAAAAACAATTTCTCAAAAATACATTTGAAAAATAAAAACGAAAAAAATTTTACGACTTATCCGAATATATCGAAACATATTTCACAAACAATAGAAATACATTTAATCTAATAGTCAATGAGAAAGTTGTACAGTATAAACTTGCTCGCATAAAACTGTACTGTATAAAAAAGAATTGAATTAACTAGACATAAAAAAACGCTAATTCACATAACTATACGAAAAGTTACATTTAATTCGAATAACTCATTGCCAACACAATTGACGTTTTTCGTAGCCTTTTCTCTCTGCCAGCGCTGCGGTCGGGCCGGCAGACAAAACCTATCGGTGCAACAAATATTCCATTAGGTGATGGGTGTAATGTTTCGCATTATCTATTTAATGAGCGAGGCAAAATTGTACTTTTTCATTCATTTGCGAGGTGTGTCTCCCAATATATACCTCACTATAAATGAGCTAATATTGCGATTATAATAACAATAATAAAATTATATTTATTTTCTCTCTATTTGTAATATCTCTTCAAAGGCCACCAAAAACAAGGCTGACTTCCCATTGCTTTTGAAATGATAGGAAAATTATGTTTTTATTTATTTCCATTCAATGCTTACATTTGAAAATAAAATTCAAATTAAGCCGAACACAAGTGGTAGGGTAATAGTGTACAGTATATATGTTTTTTTTTGTTTAATTCACAGCCCGTATCGACTACTCGACCCCATTAGCCATCCCATAGGCAAACAGACGGTGTATTTGGGCCTACAGTTAGACTATTATACACTGTATTATTTAATTTTGCCATTGAATTACTGCACAGTAGCAATTATGTGGTTTATTATTATTTGCAACAAAACTATATTAATAAGTAATTCTCTTCATTCCTATTGAATGTACAACTTTTTTATTAGTATATAATTTAAATAAAAATGTTTACAAAATTTGTTTTTAATTTATTATATATTTGTTGCGATTTTCAAGTGTTTTCTTAGCCTTTGAATCGATTGAATAGAAGTTTTTATTTAATATAATTCTATTTTACTATTCGACTATTTTATCATTCATTTAGTGGTTGTATTTCTTGAAAAAATTACTTTTTAAGTACATCTCACACCCTGGTTAAAAGCTCCGGGTGACGTTTGCCGAGACCTTCCAGTGCCCTGTGCACAGGTATCTTTACGATAGTATAATTCAAGGGTGTATTCGCAACTTATATAACATAACAAACATTTCTTTTTGTCTTATATTTCACCCGAAGTTGTAAATACGTTCCCGACGTTGTATAATATACGAGGCATTTATTATTATACAGTACAATTCGCTCGCATCCCATTCCCCTTTGTTTTGTCCACTCGGGTGTGGACTGCTATTCCACCGCAAACGCAGGGCACCGGCAGTTACACACGTGGAGAGCACAAGCGCCCGAATTTTAATGCCTATCCGAATGCATCGGAATTAATATGAAATATGAATGAAAAGTATTTTTTTTTCGTTAGCAAACAATTTCGAGCTACACCTGAATTTGTATTCAGCTTAATCTGTGCATTGCACATTCGCTTTAAATGCGGTTTACGCTATGAATGGTGAATTAATTGCCGCTATTATTTCGAGCGCACAGACTATTCCGAGCGAATTGTTTATTTTGTATTTAATTTTCTGTTTTGTTTTCGTTTCCATATACTGTCGTTCCGTTAAATCGCAATTAGTTTCACTACATATCACAGATTATGTCAATTATCTTCACTACGCGTCCCGACTGTCTGTCTGTCGCTCACTCTCTCGTTGCGTATTCATGAAAAATGATTATTCATTTTGATATTTATGCACTTTTCGAGAGAGTGAAAGTCATTAATTATGAAAAGAAAAATTTCGCTGCTTGTTACATGCCTATTTCGACGCATAGTTGCTGCTGCGACGCCTAATAAGCGTCAGGTTATTATTATTATTATTACCTGTTTATTAGGCGACTGCACCGGTATATACAGTACAGTACAGTGTCTTCGCCATTGACTCGGTTTTCGGTGCAAATAATACAAACGAAAAATAATTTCTATTCTGTGTTTTGCGACTATTGTTTAGTCAAAAAAATATTTTTCATAAAATTGCGTTAATTATAGCGAAACACAAATAAACAACTTATCGATACAGACGTAGAGAATAGCCATTTATCGGACAATTATTTGCAATTTCTTTCAATACTCTCCTAATTGTTCGGCAAAAGGATTGGAAAAATCGTAAACTCGGTAGCGGTAGAGGTATGTCTACATTAATCTACCTGTACCTGGCAATTGCGAATTGCTATTAGACTCGGCAGTAGTTGGCAAATAAAAATTCTAAATATGCTTTTTGCCTGTTCGACTCGTCTTAGCGCAAAAAAGAACTTGTTTAATTCTCTCGTTCTAGCGCTTGCATGCAATCGTATTTAATAACATATTTAGAACCGAATATTACGTCAGGTTTTGCGCCCGAGTTCTGAGTTCTGGGACTTTTCGATCGCAGACTCCTCTCTCTCACTCGCTCTCGCTTTCCGAAGCCTTTCGCTAAATAGAAAAAAGTCTTTTTCTTATTATTAAATATAAATATATTTTTATAATTTAATTCTCGTTTGTTAGTCGACCTTCACTTTGTACTGTGTAATAGCGAAGTGAGAGTCAGTGTTTAGATTATGTGCTGCTTTTTTCTACGCGAATACACCTTTCGAACTGAAAATTGCTGAACACACCCAACACTTCTCTCTCGATCTATCGGTGCTCTCGCTCTCTCTCGCACTTTATGCTGTGCAAAATTTATATCTGTGTACTCGTACATCGAGTCAGAGATACACACACTCTCTCGTCGAATATCTATTTTGTTTTTTGCGAAAATTTTTGATTTTTATTTTAAATTGGTTATTCATTTCTACGTTTTTTTTCGCCGATTTATTTCTCGTTATTAATAATTTAAACACAAGAAGTGATTCGAGTTTTACCCGAAGTTTCGAAACTTTTAGTTTTATTTTTGTGTTTTTGCGATTAAAGTTTTTTTTTCTCGATTTTGTCGCTTAATTCGGCTCTTGTGCAGAGAGCGTATGTATGTACTCTCCAGGCCCTTCAGCATCGGCTACTTTCGGCGATAACCACAACTATTTTTTCCCAAAAAATTGTGAAACTTCTGAAAAAAATAATTACAAACTAACAAGTTATTTTTATGTTGATATTCGAAACTCTTACGGATTTAACGAACATTAATGTGTTTTGAATTGAATTTTTAAATATTTCGTTTTGTTGTGAATATTATTAAATTTAGTTTCAATTTTGCGATTAATTTTTTGGACAAATGTTTGCGAATTTTGTTTTTTTTTTTGCGTTTAATCTGATTATTGCGGTTAATGCCGACGACAGCTAACCATTGATTTTCTGACTTTGAATTGCAGTTTTGTGTCGCATCTCTCGCCGTAATCATCGTTTCGAATGTAAGCCTATTTACGGTTTAATTTTTATTTCATTGAATGTTTAATTTGTTTTGATCTAAGTTTGTGTCGATTTGTGTTTGAATTTGCGAATATTTTTTCTATTTATCATTTTTTTCTGTTGCTATTTCAGGAATAGAATATTTGTTTTATAAATGAGTTGAGATTTTTTGTTTAGAATGTATAATTTAATTTTTCAAAATGAGTTTTGCAAAATAGATATTTTTAGATATAAATGAACAAGGTTGCAAGTTGCGTTTTTCAAGTCACGGTACTTCAGATAAATTCAATGTAAAATTTTTCACAGTTTTGTTTAGTTTCATATATTTGCTTAAAACAAATGAGAATTATATATATTTTAGCATTGTATCAAGCAAGTGATTAAATAGTAGAGTATCTTTTTTACTAATTAGTTTACTAATTAAACAAAAAACAATTGCATTTTTAGCAAAATAACAGATATTTTTGTTTATTCAATAAGAACAGCTAATTATATACATTTAATAGCATTTATAAATCGTACATTATAATAATTTTTTATATTTCTCATCAGATTTATTGTAGGAATTAGTTTTTATATTTTTATTTTAATTGTACTTTTTTTTGTTTATTTTGCTAAATTATTTTTCATTGCGATTGTCTCATTAGTAACAAGATTTAATTTTTTCGTTTATTTTCCTATTGAGTAATTAATTTTAATATGAATTATATGATTGTATTCTTTTATAAACTTATTAAACAAAACAAAAAAGTTTCGATTCATTACGGAATTGAATGTCATTTTCTGGATTGATCTGTCGCCACATACCTGTGCTATTTGCACAGTTAGCATTTATTCTCACTTTAGTACAAACGTTTGATAAAATTTTGAATTTTAATACAATTTTTGCTTTTAAGGAATTAATTAATTAATTGCATTTTCACTATCCATTCGATTCGCAAATCTCATTAAATTGTTATTAAATGTTTTGTTTTATTTTATTTAAACATTCTTTCGAGTGATTTAATACTTACTAATTGAATGAATTGATTATTATTTTTGCATTTATTTCTCGCTTTAAATTAAAATTGAATTTATTTTCTCTAATTATTTGAATTGATTTATGTTGTTTATTTTTAAGTTGAATTAACAATTGCATTCATGCGAAAAGATTATATCATTTAAAAGATATTTAGTATTAAGTAACAATTAGTAATTTTATTGAAATTGTGACAAATATTTTTTGCCAAGTCATATTTATTATGTGATTAATATTTTTGTAATTTTTAATTTATTTTTATTTCATTTTATTTCAATTTTTACTTTTGATTAAAATTTATTTTTGTATCGAAATTATGGAATATCTGATAAAAAGCTGATTTTGAAAAGAGAAAGAAAAATCGTTTTAGGTTTCGAGGCATAGATTGAAAATATTAATAATTTTTTAGCTCAACATTTCGATTGCGTTTTTGAAATTAGATTTATTTTCGAAATTATTTATACAGTAGGATTTTTTGCTGTCATTGAATTAATTAAACATTGTAACTGCATTTGTGCGGTTGAAGGTTTGCTGTTTATATAGTTTTACGCAGTGTAGCCGACAATTAGATTTAGTAGAGCTATTGTTTTTTCATGCCTAAATTACCCAGGTCAAGAATTTTAAATATGGGAATAGGGGAATTGTTTGTTACAGTATAATAAATTCGCTCAAATTAAAATCATTATGCAACTTTATAGAGTATTTTAGACTTTTGCATTGAGTTTCCTGCAATTTTTTATATTGTTTTAATCAATTGTATCATGTTAGCTGATTGAATACATCTGGCTAGTTTCGAAATTGTTACAAGTCTTTTTTATGATCAAACGACAACTTTTTTCTCTCTCATTATTAACTTTTGCGTCGAATTTGGAAATTTGGTTACATTTTAGTTATGGTTTTGAGTTTTGTTTTTAGAAATAATTTAATTGAATAGTAAAATAATTTATGTTTCGATTTCTTGTTTTTCGATTCGATCGAAAATTAATTTTCAATTTTCCAATAAAAATAAGAATTTGTAATAAATTAAAACTTTTCATTTGAGTGAAATAAAGTGTGAATTTATATACAGTATATTTCTCGAATGAATATTATAACTTATTTGCGAAAAAAATCAGTTCAAATAAAAATACGTTTTTTTAATTTCGATTTTATATATTTCTAATCAAATATCAGACAAAAAACTTATTGGTTAGTGAAGTAAAACGTTATAAAATGTTTTTATAGAAAATAAAAATACATTTTACTTATACTAATCGAAAAGCAATTCCGCGAATATATCTGAAAAAAAATGTTTTTAAAGAAAAATATTTACAAATAGTTTTAAATCGACGAAAAATAAATAGTAAATACAATTTTCGACAGACTTTAGATAAATCTATTGAATATACGATAACTTTTACAGCGAATGTATATACGATGTATACGTCTATCGGCGTTCCTGAGCCGGTGCAACAGGCAGTAGTGCCAGTGCTCTGTGCACCAGAGCCCCAGCATTCCGGCGCGAGGTGTGGTCCGCGTCGAGCGAAAAAGTTTTTAGTAAAATATCAGTTTCCGGCCCAACAGCCGAATATAGTCGGAAAAACGCCCTATTATTCTGCGCCCAATTATTTATGAACGCATTAGCGATAACTCGCAGCGAAAAATGAGCATGTACAAATGGGAAAACGGTTTTTACACAAAAATATTGTATGACTTCTCTCTCTCTCTTCGCTGAGAAGTCTGCGAAAGTTGTCGATGACTTCGACCCCAACAGACAGACAGACAGCGCAGACAAAACACCTGAGCGTTTCATTCGGTGCAAATCGAAAACCATCACTAATTAGCTTTTAATATTAAATTGTTCTTTTATTGCTTTTTATACAGTATATTTATTTGTTTTGTTTTTTTTTTCGCTTAATTCATATTAATATTTTTCGTATTACGTTCGCGACAAACCCTAAAAATTATTCTGTTTTTCGCTTTCATTAAAACAAATTTCTTATTTTCATTCATAGCGAAAGTTTTTTTTCCTAATTTATATATTAATTATAAAAAGTTTTTTATTTTTATTGTTTTGAAATTTAACATTTAAGCTTTTTTGCTTAATTTTAAAACTCGAAACTTTCTGATTTGTATGGAAGATATGACGAAATTTAAATAAGAATAAGAAGAAAAATCATTATTTCGTTTTTATACTGTAGCTTTTTCTAAATTTCAAGATAAGGCCACAAATTATCTCTTGGTATCGCCAAATAATATGTAAGTCGATTGAGAAGTTAGTATTGAGAAGTAGTATTGAAAATCTCATAATTTATTAAAATCGAGAGTTAAGTAAAAGAGAAAAAACACAAAAATTTTCGATTCAATAAAAACAGAGAAAAGCTTTTTGTTATTGTTTTTATTTTTTGTGTTTTTTTTCGGTTGTATTCTGAATGAGAAGTGAACATCGAAGTGCTGAATATAAACTCGATAGATTGTTCAGTGTATTTATGTGTAGAGCGAAGAGAATACTGTTAGTGATATCATATACTTCGGCGCAAAAGCTCGTCCATCAATCAATGCCCACAACAGGTGTCGGCCCCGACGACCACCTCTTAAATACGCATGCTAAAATTAAGGTCATTCTTACGGCTCGAATCGGAAAAGACAAGAAAATCGCTTTTTTTCTTACGAATAGATAGAGTGAAGTACTTATGAGAAATGTATTGAACAGATAGTTCGCGTCGAACCACTCCCAACACCTCTGGCGCTGTACTCGAAGATTGCGATTTCGCTCCGATGTAGAGATTATTAGCATTTTATTTGTGTAACAAACTGCTTACTCTCCCATTCTTTTGCGCAGTATATTTCTCGTTTTGTTGTTAATAATGTTTATTAAAAGTTCATTAAATTATTTGTTTCTGCAATTCAGACGCGTTTTCACACTTTGAGAGTAAAAACGCATTGATTTGTCTCTGCATTTCAATGTCTAAACAGAATATTTTGTTTGAAGTTTTTTTTCGCGTTATATATAATTATGTTTATGTTTAGTATTATTATTATTGTTATTATCATTACTTCTGACTTTGAATTTCTATTCAATGCATTTTTTACATATGATTTACAATTTAGTTATTTGGTTTAGATTTGAACCAAAAGAATATATTTTTAACTAAACTTTTGATTTTTGTTTTGTTGCAAATGACTATAAATTGCGATTAAGTTTTAAATCGAAATTATCTTTTTGTTTCGGAGTGCTGTATAGTTTTAATACCAAATCAGGCGTTTATTTTCGCGATTAATGGCAAACAATATTTTATTTTTAATTACCGGAGTGCTCGCCGCACAGGTAGGTGTCTTCCGTTCCATTAATTTCTGCCCAAATATTGTTTTTGTTATTATTCCGTTTGCGAGCATTACTTTCAATTGAGTTCAATATTGCGAGAGAAAAAATCGCATGTATAATTTATCTGCATGTGCCATATATTCTCGGCGCAAATACATCATAATGGGTGAGACGCCGCGTGCTCAGGCAGTTTCGGTGGGACCAGTGTTTCGGGATGATCCGCACACACACATACATACGCACACAACCCGATCCACACCTCACACACCCAACGCATAACCTCTTCACTTGTCTCTGGCATTGCATGCAATCGCATAACACAAGTGAAGGCAAATCGCGTAATAAGAAAAAAAATTCTTAAAACAATACACGAAATATACGCCAAACCCTGCGTTGAGTTCTTATCGAAAATTCTCGTTTCACACCCTCTATCCCATGCCATCTCCAGGAGAGCTGGGAGAGAGAGAGAGAGAGAGAGAGAGAGAGAGAGAGAGAGAGAGAGAGAGAGAGAGAGAGAGAGAGAGA
>JAQIXC010002450.1:0-10897 GCA_034697605.1 Metabelba pulverosa
TGATCAGCCATTTGATGCACGTGTGTTCGGATGTGTCGCCCATTGTCGCGGTTCGGGTGTCCGACGGTTCGGGTTATGTGTGTATTGATCGGTAAAATTCAAATACTTTTAACGACTTTTTGCGGTGATATTTGCGAATCGAATGTAACGATTGCTGCAATTGTTTTGTGAATAAAGTTTTTCTGTTTTTTTTTATGTCTTGAGATATTGGTTTTGTTTTATAATCTCGTGATTTGCATCAAATTTTTTTTGATTGTGTTTTTACTAATTAATTGAAAAATATTTTTTTATTTGCAAATCGAATGAAATGAATTTGTTTATTAAATAATTTTATTTAAATAATGCTAATTATGCTCTACTTATAAAAATAATAATATCTTATCTTAACTCTTAGTACAGTATATTGATTGCAGTATTAATTTTCATCTTTTTATTATTTTCTAATATTTAGTATATTGTTTATTTTTCATAAATTATATATTTAAACTTAAATTTTTAAAACAAACTATAAATATTACACTGTACTGTTAATTCTAATACAAATAATAAGACTAAATAATTAATTAGATTATATACAGTATTTATTTAACTTGTTTAATGAGATTAATTTCTAATGTGAAAATAACAGCAATTCATGTGTTTTATATTTTCGCATTTATTCAATCGAGAGAATAGATGGTATTAAAAATGGCATGCTCATAAGTTATTATAATAAGTTATTATTAATAACTTATTAGTGATAATTTAATTTCTAATATGTTATAATAATTACTAAAAACATGTTTAACAATACTCAGATAAACAATTTTTAACATTTTTACAATTAATCAAATGTGCCAAGTATATTTGATTTTTAAATATTCAAATTTACTCTTGCTCACAACAATTAGACATGTTAATAGAAAATACAATGGTTTAACAAAATTTTATTTATTTTATTTAGTAAAACAAAATTTAATATAAAAATAGAAAATAAGAACTATTTACGAGAGTTTCGACTCGTGAGCCCTCATATGCTTTCGGAGATTCCCGTTCTCTACGCACCGGTACTGACATCCGGGCCAATGACACGCATATCGTTTGTCGTCGTTGTGTCGGCGCATATGATCGCGCAATCGCTGCTTCACTTTGAACCGTTTGCCGCATTCGGGCCAATCGCACGCGAACTTCATCTCCGAGTTGTGCACCACGTGATGGATGCGTAGACTGGCCGCGAATTTGGTCGTAAAGTCACATCCGGGCCACTCGCACGACACGCGCTGTCCGGAATGCATGTGATGCCGGTGCAGCTTCAGCGCAGTTGTCGTTTTGAACGCTTTCCCACACTCGGGTAGACCGCACGGGTGCGGCCGCGCGTCGCTATGCCTGATCCGTATATGGCTGGTGCGCGACCCCTGCGTCTTGAACCGCATACCGCACCCGTCTACAGTGCAGATAATTGGCCGCTCGTCCGAGTGCTTGTTAATCATGTGCGCTTTCAGACACCTGTCCGACTTGCACGTGTAAGCGCAGTCGGGCTCTTCGCACCGGTACGGCCGCTCCTCTTGATGTACGACCTCGTGCAGCGCCAACGTCTGCTTCGATTTAAATAGTTTGCCGCAGCCGTCGTGTGCGCACCGGAACGTCGCTTCGACGACGACGTGAACGTTGCGAATGTGCCGCTGCAGCAGATCCTGACACACGAAGCGCTTCCCGCACCCGACGTACGCGCACTCGAACGGCTCGAGGCCTTTGTGTCGATCCATGTGATAGTTCAGGTGCCGCTGCGTTCGGTACTGACTTTGGCAGCCATCGATCGGACAGATGTACACCTTCGCCGACACACTCGTGTCCCGGTGCGTGCGCTCGTGTTTCTTCACATGCTGTGCCCATCGGGTGCGGAAGTCACATCCGGGCCACTCGCACGCGAACGTTTCGGTTAGGGTATGACAGCGCGAATGCAAATCCAATTTTCGTTTCGTATTGAACGCTTTGGCGCACCCGTCGACGTCGCACACGTACTCCTTCGCACCGGACCCGTGCACGTTCTCGACGTGATAGCGCAGTTGCGCCACATTTTTGTACGCCTTATCGCAGCCGTCGGCCGCACAGCCGAACCGCTTCGCATCCGAGTGCACACTCTTCTCGTGCTGTCCGAGCGAGCGCTTCGACTTCGCGCTGTAGTCGCAGCCGTCGTGTCCGCACGGGTAGGGCCGCGCGGTTTGATGCGTCTGTTTGTGGATCCGTAGGTTCCCAAGAGTTCGGAATGTTTTGCCGCAATTATTGTGTCGGCACTCGTACGCCCGGCCGACGATCAGATGGAAGTACTTCACGTGTCGTCGGAGCAGTTCCGCCGAATGAAAGCTCTTATCGCACGTGTCGTACGAGCAGTCGTACGGCCGGACGCCGTTGTGCCGATTGCAGTGCGCCTTCAGTCGTATGGGTGACTCGAAGCGGCGACTGCAGCCCTCGACCGAACAGGGATAGCGCAGATGGCGTGGCCAGGGATGACACTTCGAGTGGCCGTGCAGTGCACTCGCGGATGCAAACGCCTCACCGCAGCCGATGAACTCGCAGATGAATGTCCGCTCTCTCGCCGACTCGTCGTCGTCGCCGCTGCTGTCGAGCCCTTCGGCTTTGGCCGCATCGGTCGTCTCATTCCGTGAATTGTTTTTATCGGTTATTGTATTGCAATTATCGGCGGATTTAAGCGAATTGTTTGCTTTCGCCGCCGAATCAACACTTCGGTTGCAAACATCGCTTCGAAGCGAATCAATCGGTTGATCCGATTCTTCGCTGTATTTATTCGTTTGTCGCAACACTTCCCGGTAGTCATTGTCCAAATCGGCGAATCCGCGCACGTCTTCGGCGCACAAATAAGCGGACAATCGGTGATAAGAGGCGTCGAAACGAGTCTTGAATTCACGTAAAATATTCAGACATTTTTGCGCAAATAATAGCTCATTGAGTAGTCGCCGGTTTTCGGCGGACAGTTCGTCGAACAGGTCGTTGACACGAATTGAATGCACTCTTCGGCTGTCTTTATTCATGCTTAATTAACGCAATTTCTACCGCGTGGTCAGAGTTTGGCCGGAATTTGAGTTTCAATGCATTTTAAAAACACCGATTCATTGCTCGAATCGCATCAAAACAAACAACAATAGCGTTGTCATAGTAACCGACGCTTTCAACGTAAGCATTGGATAGTTTTCGGAGAAAAGTTTGATAAATACCAAGTTGTTATTTTTAGTTTTATGCTTGGTTTAAATTCATTTAAGAAGCCATGTGATTAACTAATATAAACTTAATTAGTTTAAATAATTAAATTGTTAGTAATAATTTGTATTTTAATTGATTTTTAAACAAAACAAGAATATATATTGTATATTTATTCCTCTATAGAGGTATAAATATACAGTATATATTTTTGTATATACTTACTTAAAGAGTTGAACTTTCACATTACAAATTTAATAGATATAATTTTTTAATTAAAAAATTAAACATATAAATTATAATTTGACTAATTTAAAAATTAATTTATTATGTTATTACTATTGTTGCTATTCTTGTCATACTTAATCAAGGGTTAATTTATTAGCTAATTAATTCAAACTTATTAGTTTAAAAATTTAGTTTTCAATATTTGTGCATTATAATCATTTAAAATTAATTTTATTATTTAGACCAATAAAACTATATAATTATGTTTTGATTAATTCTAAATTGTGTTATTTATTTAACTTGTTGGTATTTATTTTAAAAAATTAATTATAGCTTGCTTAATCGCGCGAAAAATTTCATTTTCAAAATGAATTGATGTTAAAACTTTACATTTTATAAGTATTATATTTGAAATAAACAGTTTAATTTATTTAAAATGAATTTATATTTCATCTCTGCATTGGGTAAACACTTAATTATTTCTTAGCATTTCTAAGCAATAAAATTCCAATTGAATTCCAATCACATCTATAGTGGCATTGCTATTGGCTTTGCTATCAATTGCAGAATCCGTTGATTTTTGCAAATCATTCTTAGAAAACAAAAAATCGATTGATTTGTCGATATATAAGGCGTTCGGAAAGCAATTCATTCCACTTCTGGTCATCGGCGACAACGTCTGGCGTTTGGGTTTAGAAAACAGCGAAAACCCGAATATTCGGTATTCCGGACGCATCGACGCAGACCTGAGCCGTCAGTACGAGACTGTGTTTACGGTTTACGAAAATAACCAGAATTTGAATAATGTTTTCTACGGCTTATTAAGGGTAATCTCATTAGCATGATTGTTTCGAAATACAATTAAAATCGTACTGTATTAAAATAATTAGAGATCGGAAACAGATCTGACCATCGATTGGAAGACATTCGACAATAGCGTCGCTGAAGTAGTCGTAACGAACGGATCGTATTATCCGACGACTCGACTGGCGGTAACCGGAGCTCAACGACGAGAGCGGCCGGCGATAGGCATACACATCGACCGCAACATTAGTGCTATTCTCTATCAACAGAACATTTCGGATCGATTTCAGCGCCAATATCTGCGCCGATACTACTATTTTACATATCTATTGCCCGAACAGAAGCTCATGGATGTGACCCAAGGAGTAGACAATTCCATTCAATCAGTACTAAAAGCACAAAATGTGAGTCAAAACGAGGCGAAGAGGTCTGTATTCATGACCAGACATTTGCCAATTTTGGCTGCATTTCCGGCCATTCAATCCACGCATTATATCATTGTCTACGTCGATGGCCGGTCAGTCAAATGGTGTACTACTCGGCCAATACTATTCACTCTTGAAGTAAATTAGTTTGCATTTTGTTTTAATAATTAGATTTTGTTTCTAAACTTATGATTGCGTTTCAGTGCAAAACCGAATTGAAAACAGTAGTTAAATGCCGGTCCGTCGACGCCAACCACCCGTTGTGGACCTATTTCTGGATCGGTTTCGCAATTTTCGCTTCACTCACATCACTGGCACTATTGGCCTATTTTTGCTACAAAGTTATCAAACTATGTAACGCCACTCACGCCGAACCCGATGAGCACCCGCTGGTCCGCCGACGCCACATAACGCGTTTCGATTTCATGAAAACAAATTGATTATACAGTCTGTAATTTAGGTCGAAAAATATATTGTTTCTATAATATTGGCTAGATTATTCGCTTTTTTCGATTTAAAATCACATATTTTATTATTAATAAATTCAGATTTTTAAGTAAAATTTCTACAATGCCTCAAATTATAGTTTTACACTAAGATTTATAATAAAGAGCTATTAGTATAAGAGTAACATTTCAAAAAACACTTTTATTAAACAATTTGACAATTATGTGGCTTACTTTAATACCTATTTTAATGTCTATTATAAAATTTTATTTTATTAGACTGCTTTATAATTTATACATTTTTGCTAATTAAAAATACAATGCTCAGTTTTTAAATCTGTTTAGTTTTATATAGATATTTTATTGAAATTCTTTATATAGGATATTATTTATTTAATAAAATTATTATGTATCAATAGTTAAAATAGTTAATGGAAAATGCAATAATTTGATAAAATGTTATTATTAGCTTGTTTCTTTTTGTATAAATGACTGCATGTTATATAAAATCATTAATTAAAATTACCAAATTGATAAAAACAAAAAATTAAGTTTAATAAAAAAAACATTTAAGTTAACTTTATTATAAAATCAGATTTCATATATTTTAGCTAAGACAATTTTGTAATTGCTTGAAAACCGTTCTAGATAACCGATATTAGTAAATTGTTCTATATATAAATTGATAACTACAAACATATTAATATTATTTTTAAATAAAAATAGAAAAATATATTATAAATTTCTTATACACATTGATACTAAGTTATTTAAATATAAAAATAAATATAAAATTAGCAATTAAAAAGTACAGGTTTTAAAAATGTTTACAATCAGTATAGCATGAGCTAAAATTAAATTAGTTTTTCGTTTGTAATTAAATAATAAAATGTTAAATAAAACTGTGTAATGCATAAAAGCCTGCGCGATAATATTTTTATTATTTAATAATTTGTAAATTTGTAACACTATAGAATTAATCGAGTTAGAGTATAGAGTTAATATGTTTAAAATATTTTTATCAAATTAAAAACAGTTGATAACTGCAAGGCAATGACTGAATTAATTAAATACTTGTTAATCGTCGTCAACATCGTATCCCTCGTATGGAGCGAAGAGTTTTGCGCCGAATATCGGCGAAACGGGAATCGAATTGATTTGAGTTATAGTCACGACTCGGAACGGCTACTCATATGGATTGACCGCAACTATTGGCAGCTCTTCATCGCTAAGCCGTCCGTTGAGTTCAACGCAACCGACAGTCGCAACGAATCGATGTTTGGAAAACATATTTCGTTAGTATTCTCGACATATCATTCAAACGCCAAATATAATATGGTTTCGATTTATAACGTAAATCAATAATTAAATTAAAGGTTTATAGTCTATTAAATTATACTGTATATAAAAATAATTGTTTTGTAGCAAAACGACAGTGAAATACAATTCGTGAAGTATGACGGAAAGGCATTCAATGCGACGGGTATTGCGAATATAGTGTCGAAAGACTACGACTTCATAGACAAAGCATTCAAACCCTTCCTCTGCTATCGGGTTACCGATGAAGTGATCGGTTGTATAGAACAGACATTCCAGACATTCCAGACATTCGACCGAAACTTTCGCCACTTTTGGTCCATCTATGAATCGAATCAAAACTTTCGATTAAAGCCAATGATCAGTCAACTCGACCCCCAATACGAACAGAATTTTCGTTCAATAATTTATATCGACAATAGCTATGAAGTGGTGGCAGTCGTCGTTACTAAGACTTTTGATATTATTCTTCTCTTCCGATTCGATGCGTTTTTAAAGTATTGTTTCGTTGAACAGGTATTCGACGTTTGCATTGAAGTTATGGTTAAAATAAGTTTTAATTTCTGTTTATATTTGGATTTTATTTCTATAAGTGTTTGCGTAAAGAGTTTCAAATACTTATCAATTGTAGTACTACTGCGATCATTGATAGCACCGATAGTATGGATGACACCGATGGCACCGAAGGCACCGAAGAGTCCAGCGCTCGTGAAATGAATTTTATATTTGTCGCTCTGGGCGTAGGCTTTGTGCTTACATTCGTTGCTATTATTGGTTTTGTTTTGTGTCTATACTTTTGGCAGAAAAAGCTCAAATCGAAACGATTGGGTATTTCAATGATTTATTTAATTAATTGTAAATAATTTTTAATTTTAATTTTTTTTCTTAATTTTGTTAAAACAGGTCCCGATTTGGCCGTCAATGCAGTCAACAGTAATCAGTCGTCGATCGCAACAATCGATTCGACGACTGGAGTGCGAGTGACGTCCGATTCGACGACCACTTCGGCGAAACCGAAAGTTCTGTTCCGCGACTCCGAGTCAATGGCGTCGAAATGATTGCAACTATTCCAAAAAATTGTACATTGAATTGATATTTAGTTATGTATTTAGTCTCCATATTATACACCTTTTTATGCATTTGTAATTTTATTCGAGTTTTGAATATTAAATTAAGTTTAATTTGTATTTTATCAACACTGTATAATTTTGCTAGTTTGTTTTATTACTATCATAAAATAAAAACCAAATATATATTTGTGTCTAATTTAATTAAAATGCAACAATATTTTTGCTAAATAATAAAAGTTAAATTATAGCTATATTATTTTAAAGTAGTATTTTTATAATTGTTATATTCATAAAAGCGTTTGTTATAGCTTTAGAATTTGCCTATTTTAAAAATAACGCGTAAAATAACTTTTATAAATACTAATTATTTATTACAAAATATTAAAATTCCATTTATACATGCTTTGTAATTTGAAAAATAAATACTGGATAAATTACTGGGGTAAATACTGTCATGATACTGAAATTACTTGATACTTTAATAAAAAGCGCTCGGCGCCGTTCTTTGAGACCCAGCTCTAAACGCTTAAGTTTAGATTGTTTTGGGCGGTTACTAAAATTGATCATCAATACAACATGGTAAAAATATGCACAACATGGTAATTAGTAATAGTTTGACATAATCAATTGTAATATAATAATTTATTTTATATAGCCTAATTATAACTAATATTGTAAAATATAAATTAATGTGAATTAATTGGGCGTATTACATATGTGGTAATTATTATTATTGCGGGCGGTTCCTATTATTCGTCTAGTATATTATAAATAAATACTGTATATTGTTTAAATTAATTAAAATAATTATGTGATAATATAAAAATAGTTTACCACTAATTTCAGATTGTTACTATCCATTAAGATTACATTTTGTTAATATAAACTAATACTACTGTTTACTTAATTTATTGATATATTTAATTTGTGTAAAATTATCATAAAGTTAAATCATTTAATTATTAATTAATTACTATAAATTAATCAGTCAATTTACAAAAACAGCTTTACAGATTAAGCAAATTAGTAATTAACAACAAAATGAATTCGAATCATTGTACAATTTTTAGCGAACATAAATTGATCAAGTTCAGCGACACAATAATCGACAATCGAACAATTGTGATTACTATATTTGACAAGAAACCTTATATTTATTACCGGTACTAATTCTATTTTTTATGCATTGCAATATAATATACAGTATAGAAATAATCTAAAATTTACATTTAAGAACAATTAATCAAGAGAAAAATATCCTGGCAATTTGTGGCACCTTGGTAGTATTGCTGATAGAGTTTGCTAAATACTTTCATACATAGTAAATCTTATCAATTCGTTATTTAAATCACTCTTTGCTAATTATAGCTATAATCAAAACCAAACTTACCAAGATTATTTATTGTCATTTAGTGTCAAGATAATTCCTTTTTCAAAAGATTTTGTGGCATTCGTAAATTTCGTAAATGAAAAACAAATGGACATGGCATTCGGACTATTCTCAGCAGCAAGCTACAATTATATCAAGCCCATGCTTGAAAGTGTCAGCATTAATGTCACCCTGAACAAAGCAATCGGGTACGTGGAGATCGGGCGATTTGTAGCAAGATGGAAATTTGGAACCATATCCATGTTTTCCTACTTCTATTGCTTCGACCAAAACATTTGGTTATTATTATGGCTTTCGGTACTAATTCTCGCATTAATTCAATCGAAAAGTTTATTCGAAATTTACGAATACTTTTGGAATTACTTCGTTATTCTATTACTGAATACATTTCAAAATTTCGTTAAACTATCCAGACTAAAATCAATCTTGCTAATTTGGTTAATAATTGCATCGATTATTACGATATGTTTCAAAATGAAATTATTGGAGAATACGATTCGAAGCGTTCCGATCGACCGCATCGACAGCGCCGAAGGGCTGGCGCGACGGCCGGACCTGACAGTCGCCGCCAATTTTCTCAGTTCTTTCCGCGTTTTGGCGGAAAATAACGCGTCGGACGCGAGTCGCGCCGTTCGGCCGATGATATGGGCGTACAGTTTGATCGATATGTCGGAGTTCGACATTTTCACGACTATAGCCAGTGGTCTGAACGCCGGTTCGATGGCTTACGTAAACACGAAATTGACGCTAATTTTCGATTTGATTCAAATGAATGAATGGCTGAGAAGTGAACGAAATTCGAGTCACGATTTCCTCCATTCGATGCATATATCGGATGAGAGCGGAGGAGAAGAACCGTATTTTATACCCATTAATGTCAATACGAATGTTACTACTGTTAATGCCATGAATACTTTGTGAGTAATAATTTAACATGCTTATATACCTTATTATACAATGTTGAATGCGTTAGTTATTTTGTAAAAATATATGCATAATGAAATTACAAATTTTATCAAGCTAAAAACAATGCTGGTTTATTATATGATATTATTCTAACATAATAAAGTATCTCACTCTTATTTTAGTATGATTATTATTTGCATTAGAAATGTTATTTATAAACTATTTACCATTAAATTAAATTTTGCTAAAATTATGCTTGGTATTTATATTCCTGTTAAGTAACATTTGGGGAGAAAAAAGTATAAATTTTTTTCGACGTAATTATTTAATTAAATCACATGTTTTAGCCGAATTTTTTGTTTTTGACTGAAAATTCATTTATTAATTAGTCATTTTTGTGCAATATAATTAATCTGTGATGAATAATCACAATAATGTCAGAGTCGAAACAAGTAGAGCTTAGAAGACGTATTGGCGCATACATTGACCGTAACGCAAATATGCAAAAGTGCGATGTCGTTCGGCACTTTACCTCCGAAGGCATACCTATAGCCACTGTATATAAAATCATTAGAAGACATTCAGAAGGTATTGGTGCCGAACGACAACCCGGATCTGGTCTTCACAATGCAATTGATCAGAAAATTAAAGATAAGATTATTGAAGACAGTGTTAACGAAGTTGGCCGAAGTTACCGATTCATTGGCCGAAAACATGGCGTCGATCACAAAACGGCTAAAAATATTTTAGTCGAATCAGGAGTTAAGCGAATTCCTCGTCGGAAATGTCCGAAAAGTAATGACAAACAAAAAGAAACGCAAAGGAAATGCCTAAATAAGTTGCGCCGAACTGTGCTTAAGCCGTCAAGTGATGTCGTGGTCATAATGGACGACGAGAGCTACTTCACGACCGACGGGTCCGACACAAACTATAATAACTTCTACTACGCATACGAAGGCCTCGAAGTACCCAAAGAAGTGAGATTTAGACCGATTTCGAAGTTTCCGCAAAAGTTTTTGGTTTGGATCGCAATGAGTTCGCGTGGATTCTCCGAACCCTATATCGTAAAGTCGGGTCAAGCCATCAATTCGGATATTTATATTCGTGAATGTTTGA
>JAQIXC010002451.1:0-10895 GCA_034697605.1 Metabelba pulverosa
CGCTCGAAATTAAATCTCGGCTCGGAATTAATTTATCAAGTCTAAAATCGTTTCAATTTATAAACTTGTCCTTATTTACAAAACAGTGCGCAAAACAAATAACTCATTGCAACCATGTCAAAATGTAAGACACTGCTATAAATTGTGTCATAAATGCAATTTAGCAAGCATATTCAACATACAAATTGCTGATAAGAATTGAAATATTAATTAAGTTCTCAAATTTTCCACAATTCTTCGTAAATTAATTTAATGTTAGATGTGATTCTATGCGGGATGTGTAATTAATGCAAAATATACTGTGTAAACTATGACATTTTTAAAGATAATAATTGTAGATATCTTTATATAAATAAACTTATTTATTCATATGACTATTCCAGAGAATTACTAATTTGTTTCAATATCATTAATAGTAAATTAATTAATTATGTAACATGAATTATGCTCTTACACATATAAATTATGCTGTATTAAAATAACTTGAAAAATAATTTAATTTAATTTAAGAAATAGATAATTGCGATGTTTTAAAAATAACATTTCAATTATATTTAGAAAATCGTTTCGTTTTATGGGATATAACATATTTCGCTTCGAAAGTAGTTCTAAAAACAACACATAATTGCGTAAAAAGATAGCGAAAAGAAGTGCTTTCGCGAGAAGTGAAGAGAAATATTGTGTCGATAATCGCGATTGAAAGCGACATATGTTTCGCTCTAATAATATACACTAAAAATATTCGCCTCTTTTAATGTTTTTAGTGGATTGTAAATTTTGCGCGAAAAACGAGCAATGCTTGTTTACCCGAATCATAAACTTCAATCTAATTACCGTTATATCGGAAATAGCAACATGGCAGATTTAAATTTAGCCGCATTTCGAATCGTATCAAAACAATCAATTATAATAAACTATTTTGGCATTTAGTCTACATATTAACTCTGTCTAAAACTTAAATATACATTGACTAATTATTTTTAAGTAATGTTGCTTATTAAAATATAAATTATAAAATGCGATAATTAAGATTTTCTAATCCTATAATAGATTATTTGAAATAAAAACAAATTCACTTAATTTCAGCAAGCACTATAGAACATTTTAAATAGAAAACTTTAAAAACCGAAAAATAAAAATTCAAATTCGTATTTATCTATTGTACGAAAATAAACTTGCTTGAAAGCATCCATTCAATGGGCTCGTGCTTCATAACAGAGTATAAGAAATAAAAATTTATACTGTTATATTTAAAGAGAGAATTATTCGCAAATAAAAAACCTTATTATAAATTCTCGGCGAAAAATATTCTGTTCAACCATATAATGAAGAATTTATGCGTAATATATCTACACATTTCTTACAATGTAATATAAAAAAGAGTTTTCTTATAATAAGTAAAAATTTTATGAATCGAAAAAAGAATAAAAATCAGAATATGTTTCATAATAAAAAGTGCTCTCATCTTATTCGCCAACATATTCGCCGATTCATAGAGAATTAAATTTATTTTAAAAATTCCAATGAATTGGAAGATTACGGCCTTTCGGTGCGCATCCAATCGCTGGCGAAAAGCAGCGCTTTTTATACAAAACTTTTATCTAATATTGATATACAGTATAAATGAAATAATAAATAAAATCAAAAAGAGTTTAATATTTTTGTTCTACTCATTCGCCATCGAAATCGTAATCATTAAAAATAAATACGTATAAATCATATGCCGGCGAAACAACACAAAAAGCGAAATAGAATTTTGTTTTCTCAACAGTTTTCTACTCTTTCTCTACTCATTCAGTGATTTATTGCATTGAAAATCAGTCGAAACGAAGAGTATCACGAAATGCGAAATACAGTATAAACTAAACTAAAACATCGAAATGTATGCATCGAATATAATTGAGTACACAATCGCATTTTTGCATAAACTGGGTGACCAAGGTCGTTGCCAGTTATTCGAAATATGTACTGTACAAACTTGCTGTGTAAAAACAATCGCGATAAAATAATCAATGTTCACTTAAACAAAAACCTGTACATGGTTACTTTTTTATTTCTTTAAAATAATCAGTATTAATTTAAATACTGTATTTTACTATTTTTATATACAGAATAGATGCATGTTTTAATTATATATTTTATATATGTATATTTTATTATGCTGCTATTAAACATAATTCTATTTCGCATTCGATTGTTAAAATATTGTTTGCTTATATCTGAAATGTTGAATACGGATTGAAATAATCATTAAAAGTAGAAAAATCAAAATATACATGACAAAAATTCAAATTAATAGTCGAAATGTAGGTAAAAGTTGTAGAAAAAAGTCATTTGCTTTTCGCCGATATTTGAAAAGCCATTAAATTATTGATATGTAAGTAACGGATGATTCGACTCATCTGTTCGATAAACTCGAACTCGATTTAGACGTTCAGACAATTTATGTCTTCTCTCGACTCGACTCTCATCTAAATGAATATAAAGTTGAAAATGTAGTCAATAGAGAGATCACGAAGAAAAAGGTTGTATAAAACTAGGAGAAAAAAATCGGACATGCTGAAATTATTTCAACTGTAAGCGGAATAAGGTTTTCGTTGAATAGCGAGCTTATGAATAATAGATAACAAGAATAATATATTCTTCTCATTAGATGGCATTGATTGCCAAAGTATTATGTTTTGAAAAGAAAATTTTATACATAATAAAAATTTAATAGAATGAACTATCTACAGTAAAAAAAAGTTATTAAGGTCATATTTAAATTGAACGTTCGCCGATATAATTAATTATAAATTAATGCATTTAAATGTATCATACTATTAATATAAATATTTATTATGACCATTTTAGAGATTATTCACCGTTATTTCAAATATATATGCATTGTATAATTTTATAATAAAATTTTAATGTACGGTATAGTTTCTTAATTGCTTCACTGCGCCAATTAAGCATGTTTTAATTCTATTAAACAAGTATTTCAATACAACTGTATTGTAGATGAATAAAATTTTGAATATGAAATTATTACTACGAGTATATTTTTAAAACATGCATAATTATCGTAAAAATTGTTTAATAGCAACATCTAAAATGAGACTAGCTAATCCGAATTCTAATTATGGAAATAAGTATAAAACATAAAAATATTTGCTGTAAAGTACTTTTCATCATTCTAAAAATAGGGATGCATTTGCTAAAAAGAAAATTCCCTAATTAATAATAAGTTGTACATGTGCACTTTAAATACCATGTGCCATTGTACAGCAACGATCGTAACATATGCACTGGCATGTTCGTCGCACTTTTTTTCTCTCTTAATATATTGCTAAATTTTATTCAGCCATAAACATTAAAATTCTTTTGCATATATTTTTTGCATTTAATATACATGTGTAATTTTAAATTACTTTTAGCTATAAAAATAACGTCATAAACGTAAAGAAAGAAAATATTAATATGTATTTTAAGAATAATTATGTTATAAATAGTTATTGAATAAAAATATTTATTATTTTTGAAATAATGACAAATATATGAAAAGTATTTTGTTTTAAATTATTGAAAACAATATTATTGATTAAACCGAACGAAAAAGTATTAATGTATTTATTTGTATTTAGGAACGAAAGTAAATCTACCCAAATAGATAGTTAGCATGCATCAACATTGATTATTTATAAGTTTTTGTTTAATTGCACACAAAAAGTCGCATTTTCGTTGAGTTATTTCGCTTAGACTCGCAATCAAACGCTTACTCCGCTATAAATCGCGTAATTTTGATGCAATGCCAGTGAAAATTAGATTTTCGCAAAAAAACAACAGTGTAGAAAATGTAACACCGTAAACTAGACCGAGAATGCCACTCACACCAGGATATAAGCGCTGCAAACAAATTATGATTTAATTATTTATTGTAGACATGCTTATTTATGCTCGTTTGCCGTAAATTATAAATTAGCATTCAGCTTTTTTGAGTGGCTTTAAAACCCGAAAGTTTTTAAAAATAAGATGTGAATAAAAAGGCGATAAAATTGTTTCCTTGAAAGTTATTTCCAGTAAATGACATAATGTATGCAAATGTACGCGTTTTTGCTACATTTTGCTGCATGCTGAATAAATAATAAGCAAATTAATAATTAGCAAACGAAGCGATTTTTAAAAATAGACAATATACTGCCAAAAAATTTAAGTGTCAAGTGTATATTTGTGTTGTTAGAATAAAACGCTAAAACTGTGTTTAAATTCTGAAAGTTTACTGTAACTTATTCTATCATTAATTTAAATTATAAATATATATATATTTTAAAATATAAATAGTACAGTATAATATAAATATTTAATAATACATAAAATTAAGATTTATTTAAAATGTAGCAAGCTATATAGCTATATACTGGATTTATATAATATTTAAAAATAACATTGTAATCTATAGTATAAATGCAAAAAATAAGAATGCTAATACTTTTGTAATCTTGGCATTAAAATATTCACTAAATTGTATTGCATTTATAGAAACAAAACAATACATTTATATTAATGAAAGTAAAAAATTTATTTTAATTCGAGTAAAAGAATAGTTGAGTGAAGTCTGAAATATCGAATCGAATACTCAATAGTGAGGTCTCGCCGATAGAGACCTACTTTCGTCAGAACCGGAACGTCAGACCGATTCTCGAGTCTCGGGCTCTCATCGCATCTCAACTCAGCGCTAATATGACATTTCCGAAAGCCATTTAAAATTCAATTATTCCGTTTAACAATGTTACAATTTTCAATTAAATCCAATGCAAAATACCTAATCGAATTAGACATTTCTCTTTTTCCTATTTTATTTTGCAAATCAAATTTATTCTCTTTTTTATAATGTATTGATAAGTTCGCCGACAAATCAAAGTAGAGTTAAATAGTTTGTATAATTGAATTCAACTTTTAAGTTAACTTTTTTATCACTGAATAAGTTATGCCTGTCTAATTTGCCAATAAAAGTATCGTAATTCAATTTAATAAACTTTTATTTTTGATTAAATAACAAAGTATAAATATATACTTCAATAAAGTAGACAATTCCAACATATTTAAATGCAACATAATAAAACTAATTAATAAACGAATAAAAGTTTGCGATTATGTTTCGAATTATGTTTTCAAAACGAAAAAACTTGTTACTTTCGATTAATTAATCAAATAAAAAAGTGCTACAATTCTTATTATTAAACAGGAAAGTCAAACCAAAGATATCAGGTTTATGCAGTGTACATTTGGCTCGGGAAGAAAAACTGAATAAAAATAAGTTAACTTGCACATTAGCTAGATTTTCGCCAGTCTTTCATATCGGCGCCGGTTTTTGTTATACGTTTTTGTTCTTTCCATTCGCTACTCAATACGATCGGCAAATAAATCCGAAAATAATATTTCGATTTTTCTTTTTCGCACTTAGTCTTAGTCTTTGCGCTAATTCTATATTTTTATATACTTTTGGTTTTGTTTACTGTCATTACAGATAAGAGAAATGTTTTGTCATTTCTAATGTCACTTATGATATACGATATGTTTTGTCTCAATTGATCGAAACGAAAGGTTTTTCTCTTCTCTCTCGGCTCTCTCTCTCTCTCTCTCTCTCTCTCTCTCTCTCTCTCTCTCTCTCTCTCCCACCCACCCCTCCCCCTCCAGGAAAACCAGAAGAGGGAGGAACGGGAGGCAGAAATCAAAGAACAATTTATTTTGTAATCGAATCGTATTCGATAAAAATTTCTTAATGTGTTTTAATAAAAATAAAATTTTAAGCATGTAACATAAAACTTAAACAGCAGTAAATTCAGCGAAATTGATAAAAATATCGAATTATTTCCATATGTTTGCCCATAAAACTGTATCGAAACTAATGAAGAAAATATGGGCACACAAGGAAAAGTAGAATGCACGAATTTTGCGCCGTGTATAATAAAAACATTACATCTTTTACGGCCATAAATATATTCAATAAATTTAGTGACAAAGGAGTAGATTAACTATTTTTTTCATAAATATTAGTAGACTTTCGCTATGCTCTGCGAAAAACCATTTAATAAAATAATGATTTTTTCACAAACTATTTATTCAGCCGAGAGTTATATACAATTCGTATGATTTGTATTCTCTCTTTTATATACTGTACAGTATTTTTATTCTTTTTACTTATACACATAACTCACATATAGATAGGAGAATAAAAGAGAAAAAAACGCTCTTGCTATTATTACTGAAAAAAGCACTGAAAAAATATATAATATACAACTAATGATTTAGTACTGGATATCATTAAAGGTGTACCAGAAATAAGGCATAGAGGAGAGGGAGGAGGGGGCGGTACATGTGCCGTGTGTGTGTGCGGCTATGTAGCAAATGCAGCTATGCAGCCAATGTAGCAAGGCACAAAAATATACAGTATATTAATTTCCAAATAGCATTCGGCGCTCGCACTGAAAGCGAGTGATTGTTTCATTGCGAATAACTCGTCGATAATTAAGATTATAATTCGATTCACAAATATATTGCAATCATATTCGCCGTAAGAGATAAGTCGATAGTTCGTCGACTATCGGTGCCGTACTCTGTATGTGTGCACAGTATGCCTGTGCTGTGCGGACCCGGCTTTGGGAGGATTGGCTTTTATGTATTTATATACTGTATATTCGATGGGATAATAATAAATGACTTTATCTACGCTATTAATGGAGTTTATTATTCTTTACATATAATTAGAATTTTATACAAAAAAAAATTATATAATATTTTTCTATCTTTGCCTAAAAATATCGTGACTTAAAGACTCATTAATTTCGCTGAAAAAAAAGTTTTTTTCTCTCTTTTCGCCAAAACTTCTAATCTTAGAATTTTTTTATATATTTAACTTGTCTTTCGATAAAAATCGATTTGCAATAACATTAGATGTGTTTTATGATATATTCGCAGCAAAAATCAATTTTCATGTCTTTGAGTAAGGCAGAGAGAAAAAATAACATGTCTATTATTAGCAACAACGTTTCGAAATTCCGCACTCGTCTCGTAACTGAATTTTAATTCACAATTTTCGAAAATTTCTGCATGTACATTCGAGCACTAATCATAGTTTTAAAGATATTTTCTGATGAGACTGTGATGCGAGATTATCTAGCACGCTAGAATTCAACTTTGTTATTCTTTTGCAATGCATTTAAATTACATAAGAAAAAATAATCATATTAATTTGCATGTTAAATTATAAAATGCAAAAATAAACAAATAAAAAGTCGAATTATTAATATATCTTGGGCTTAGAAAAACACAAGTTTAATTTAAATAATAAATTATGTTTTTCGCGATGAATATCGGATCGGCGCACAGGCACTACGGCCGGTGCCAACAGCGCCGACAGCCGTTGCCTACCCGGCGAGGCGACGGAGAAACGCAACGAAAATGTTATTAAAAATATTGTGTAATACTAATGAATGTCTGAATATTTTATTATACATTAAACTTTCGCTATAATGACATTCATATGTAATCAGATTATCGAGACATTCATTAGCAAAATATATATGTATAAAAAATAAACCGAAAAAATCATATTTATTTAAATTTACATCTATTACAGCAAACAAGAAAAAATAGTTAAACTTACACTGTACAGTAAATTCAAATACAGCATAAATTATTAAACAATAATTTGGTTTTTAAATTTTGATCAAAAAAATATTAATGTTTACTGATTATATTATACGCAACTATAAGTAAATATAGCATGGTTATAATCGAAAATTTGTGAAATCTAAAGGGAATACTACCTAGACAGATTTTTCAGACACAACATCGCCTCAATCATGAAAAAATTCGAGCATGCTAATCAAAATAAATATTATTTCAATCAAATAATTGCTAGATTGTAAAATTATGTCTGAATCCTATCTAGAATTGAATTGATTTTGTACACTGGCACATTATTCAATGCAAACCAGGTGTAAGATATGTGGTACTAGCGAAAAATAATAAATGATACTTGTTAGACAATGAAGCGAAAAAAGCGGAGTGCCATCATTCTGGCGCGCAAACAAGCGCGCAAAAAGCATACGGGTGCTTCTAGGCTATTTTAAGCCCCAGCTCGCGAAACCGAAACGATATAAAACTGGCATGCCACATTGCACATCCTAACATCATTCTCGGATTCTTAACTTAAGTGCTTTAAATAAATTAATAATTTTTTCGCCCAACTTATCCATAAAAAAAGCTACATCACACACACACAAAACACAGACAAAAACCACTGATTCGGCTACAGCTGACGAGACTAAAAATCGGCGCAAATATATGCACAGCACAAAAAAATAGTGCACAGAATAAAACACAGAATAAAACACAGAATCCGAATTCAATGCTAGACATAAAATCTAATTTATTGAATTCCGGCGACTCTTCGCTCGTCTTATTCTACTCTCAAGTATTTGTTCGCTTTTTTTCGGTTAAACTCTTTTTTTTTCGACAGAAAAAAAAAGAAAAGAATTTTTTTTCTTCTCTATTCTGCTCTGCGTTTAGCGAAAAACTCAATGCAATCGCAATGGAAGCGTAAAAATAAAATAAAAGAATAAATTACTTATTCAGGAATTCTGGTGTTTTTGTACTCTCTCGCCTGGTTTATGTGTGCCAGTAGTTCGGCGCTGTTCGGCACCGGCACACACATACATATACTTGGGCACAGGCGGTTGGCTGTGTGCTCGAGTTCGAAAACAGGGCGAGTAGTGTGCCAGTACTACTCGCCCTGTTTTGTGCTGGTATTTACTCAAACCATACAACTCTATCCATACGAATCAAAACCGAATGTATCGCCGAATCGATTCGCTCTCTCGACTCCCTCTCTCGCGCGAGACTCGATTGCCTGTATATGTACTGTACAGTACATTCAGTGTATAGTATGTACTATCTGTGCGCTCACTGACTGTGTGCAGCGATTGCGAGCAGAGATTGGGCGCTGGACTCGGATTTACCGCCGATTTGGCTCACATTCGGCGCCGACATTGGGCTCACATTTGCTGCGCTCTCTCGCACTCATCGACAGAATATTCTTTTATTTTTTTTTTTTTGCTTTTTTTTGATCGCATTTATTGATCGCTTTATTGGCTGCGGAGTAGTGTCTCGGAGATAGCGATACACAAACAATGAGTACAACTCTTATATTCGCCTCTATTTTTACAACGTATATATATTTTCGCTATTTAAAAAAAAACATTATGTTCAATTAAAGCCAGCCAAGATAAGTCTATCCGATTTTAGTCTATTGATATTGTTACTGTGCACACTGAAATTAATTCAATTCGTATTTCTTATTATTTTAGACATCGTATATTGTATAGAACAACGAAAAGTGCCTTGCTACATTGTATACACACGTTTGTGCGCGCTATTGATTGGGTTAAGCCTTACTTATGCTATTACTGAATGATAAATTAGTGATTGTTATAAATAAATATAGAAGTAATTTTCGAAATAGTTCTCCAGAATTCGTTCTATTAACTTTGTAATTATATTAAGTCACTACCATGCAACATTATAAGAAAATTAATTAATATTTTTAAAACGCAATTTCACGTGAAATATACTTAATATAAAAATATTTTCTCTATAAATACATTTAAATTTTAATTATATTATTTCTAACCATTATTTATATTAATGGTTATATTTGTTTGCAATTTTTATCAAATTACTTTATATGGTATAATTCTTATCAATATAATATACAGTATAATTTATGAATTAAAAAAATTAAATTATGCCTGTCTAAAATTATTTTTTTGTTAACCAAACAATTACTTTATTATGTAAACGAGCAAGCATAAATCGCGAGTGTACAGGGTTTATTATTTTCACTTCTAATTTGAAATACATAATCACATTTTGTGTTCAAATGCAATAACATTCGCCAATCACCTTCGGGTCTATTTTAGAATCATGCTAATATTCACTCGTAAGTCGGGGCTATTTGAATAAATTTCTCCTTTTTCGCCGATATTTTTACGGCACGTCTCGTATGGATCGTAAGTGTAGTTCGCGTTTCACAGCAAAAAATATATATAATTTAATTCATGTATTTCAGTGCAATGTATGTTATAATTTATACAGTATAGAGGGAAAAATTATATGATGTCTAACATATATTTTTAATGTTATTATTTCGAAACAGTCAAATGGTCCGGGATCTTTTACCGTACTTCATTCGTTTTAAACATTCTAAAATATGTTATTAGCAAAAATGGCAAAAGTAATACCAGAGAAAAAAACATGGCTAAATGCGAAATCTATATAAAATGCAAATATACAGTATAACGCATAAAAATCAATAGTGTTCTTAAATTTAATTATTACATTGGGCTTAATTTAAATGAGAGAAAAAATTAAATAGATTCAATGAATAATTTTATCATAATATTATTCAATTTAATTATATTAGCAAATATTTTTATTTTACCACTTAATTAGATTATTGATATTTAGTGCTAAGTTTAATACATGATAAACCGCAAATTATTATTTCGAACAAAAAAAAAACTGATCAAGCTAAAAATAAATACTCCCGCGACTTATTGCCAATATTTTGGCATAAATTAATTCTGTCTCATTCAATTAATAAATAGGAAAAACAATATTCAATTAAAAATGTGAATCGGAATAGTGTCACGAATAAAATTAAGATGAATATTCCGGTTCTAATTTCGAGAATACACACGAAGTTTAATGTTATTTATGGATAGCCTAAGGGATAGAAGGGATAGAAGGGATAGAAACCATCTCTTATTTCTCGAACATCTTCTAATCCCCAGCTCTCTCTCTCTCTCTCTCTCTCTCTCTCTCTCTCTCTCTCTCTCTCTCTCTCTCTC
>JAQIXC010002452.1:0-10893 GCA_034697605.1 Metabelba pulverosa
GTCATAACGAATAACGACGGATAGAAGCCTTATAAGCTATAGCTATCCGTCGTTATTCGCTAAGACTCGCCAATTGTTTTAAGATATAAATTATGAGGCGAGTTCAATACTATTTATAACAAGTTAAGTTAGTAGCTAGCGCAAAATTTAAAAACCCCGAAATTTTTACTTCCAGATCATGACTAAAATTAGAATAATTATTATTATTACTGTAACTTTGATCATGTTCATTTTTACAGGTAAGGTATGGAATGCCAAGTCGACCGTTTGGCCCGACTTCACGGACCCGAAAGCGCTGACGTATTGGACGGAACAGTTTGCGAAATATCACTCAGCACTCGACTTCGACGGCGCGTGGATCGACATGAACGAGCCGTCCAACTTCCTCGACGGCGCCTACAACGGCTGTCCGAACAACGCGCTCGAGAACCCGCAGTACACGCCCGGCACCGGCGATCCGCTCCGACGGCATACGATGTGTATGAACGCTCGCCATTACGCGGGCCTTCACTACGATTTACACAATTTGTATGGTCTGAGTGAAGCGATCGCTACGAATGTGTAATACAATTGAATTATTTGTTTATAAAAATGTTTTTAAAGTATTTATTTGCTTTTTTCTATTACCGGTAATTAATTAATTTTTTACTGTTTAGTGCTCTGCGCACAGTGACGAAGCAGCGGCCGGTTATCATATCGCGCGCCAGCTTTGTCGGGCACGGAAAGTATGCCGGGCACTGGAACGGCGACATTCGCGCCGACTGGCAATCTATGCGTTGGACTATTCCATGTAAGTCCCGTCCCGTTTGGGGTTTGCCTACAAATTCCGATTTATAATAATATATTTAAAACTAATGTTTCGTTTTCGACAGCAATACTAAACTTCAATCTGTTTGGCATTCCTCTCGTCGGCGCCGACATCTGCGGTACGGGAATTGGTGTCTAAATTAATTTCAAAATTGATTACAAACTAAAACTTGAATTTCTCACTCAACCGGACTAAGGCTTCAACGGCAATACGACAGTCGAACTGTGCGCCCGCTGGTCAGCACTGGGCGCGTTCTACCCGTTCGCGCGCAACCACAACAGCGACGACACCTTCGACCAGGACCCGGTAGCGCTCGGCCCTGTCGTGACGGCCGCGGCCAAGAACACGCTTGAGCTCCGCTACTCGCTACTGCCTTACTTTTATACACTGTTCTTCCGCGCGCATACCGGCGCTGAAACTGTTGTCCGGCCCTTGTTTTTCGAGTACACGAACGATCCGAAAGCGTATGAAATTGAAACGCAATTCCTTTGGGGTTCGGCACTCATGGTCGCGCCGGCGCTCTATCCGGGTGTCACTTATGTATGCGATTTATATCGATTTGATTGCAATAGTTTCTAAACATTACTATTTAATCGATAGGTTGACGCATACCTACCGCCCGATCTCTGGTACGATTTGAATAACTACACCGCGTATCGCAGCGCCGGCCAGTACTTCCGGCTCAACAGTCCGCTCACAGCCATCAACCTATTGCTCCGATCGGGTCATATACTCGCCCGACAGGTGCCAAAGACGACTACAAGTGAGACCCGCGGCGGTAACTTTAGTCTGACCGTCGCGCTCGACGGCAGCGGCCGAGCGAACGGTTCGCTCTACTGGGACTCCGGCGACGGTTTGGATCAATTGCTTCTCAAACAATACGATATTTTCGAATTCGTCGCTCAAGACGTAAGTCTATTTTGCAATGATTATAGTTTCGCAAACATTTTGTTTCGAATTATGCTTTTTATCATAAAATTAATTAGTTTTTAAAATTAAATTCTGTTTTTACTATTGTCTGGTTTTAAACTTATTATTTAGTTAGTTTTTATTTTAAAAAGTTGTTAAGTTTTAATTTAATTAAATTATGTAATTATTATTTTATTGATATCGAGTTAATATTTTTGAGTGTATTGTGTATTTCAGAACACTTTGTCGACCCAACCGAAAGTCTACGGCTACGACATGAGTGCGCAGACGATATCCTCGGCGGTGATCGTCGGCGTCAAGTCTCGGCCGAAGAGCGTGTCGATCAACGGCCAGCCGAGCACTCAGTATCGGTTCGACGCGCGTCTCGATCTCCTGACCATCGATGCGATTAATATCGATCTCTCGGCGAAGAACGCGATTGTTTGGAAATAATCATTTAAATTGGAAATAGTTTTTCATTTGCCAAAACAAATGCCAATCTCTAAATTGTAACCATGCTTAATTTTTTTCATAATTCCTTGAACGTGATATTAATTAATCGAATTACTAGTTTTTGAAAACTTATAAAACAATAAAATTGCGCCAAATATTTAATCGAATATCTTAAACTTGCTACTTATTTCATTTATAATTAATATTATTTAGATGCAACCTAGGTCATACAAGGTAAGATTTTGAAACTCTTCACTTTATATATGCGTTTTATATTTTAATATTAAAAATAATATTATTTCTCTACAATTTTATTGTATAAAATATGATTGAATTGATGTTCATATTAAATATGTTAATAAGTTGTTTGGATATATTAAATGTTTTATAGAATATTACTAACACTGTACAATTAATTTACTTATAAATTGTGATGTAATATTTTGCAAAAGACCGCATTCTGTAACAAGGTTATTTATTGATAAAATATCAATAATTAATAATTACGTACCGGTATATAAATGTTAAAAGTAACGAGTTTATAAAGACTTAACTGATACACTATAGTGAAAACGACTTTAATCTGTATTAATTTATCTGAAACCTTTAAACAAGTAATCACTTGCACTATTTAAACAATAACTTATTGAATAAGCATTATAAAAATATCAAATATTATTTGCGAGGTTAATTTATGATGAAACTAGCAACAGTTTTTGCTGTAATTTTCTATTGGAGCTGTAGTTACGCGAGTGAATGGCCCGGACACGACATCTCTACATTGAAACTGTTGCAGATTGTGCACCGGCACGGCGAACGCGGCCCGTATGAGTTTCCGAAAAATGATCCATATAAAGATGTACAAAAGTACTGGCCCGAAGGCATGGCCGAACTGACCACCAAGGGCAAGTATCGCATGTATAAACTTGGTGAATATATACGCAATGAATACGCGACCTACCTGGGCGATGCTTATTCGCCGCGCTAGGTCTACGCCCGCAGTTCGCTAACCGATCGGTGTATTGAGAGCGTGTCGTGTCTACTGTCCGGCGCTTATCCGCCCAAACCACTCGAATGGGAGTGGAATAACGGTTCGGACGCACAGTTAGGCAAAGTGTGGCAGCCGTTCCCCATCGAGACGTTTATGCCGGACGCGGCCGACACAGTCCTTAATGAGGTATATATTTCAAACAATATACGATAAATATTTTTACTATAATGATCATTTTTTTTTCAATCCCATGATATTGAGTATCTAAAAATGAAAAAAATTATCTTTAATAATTAATTGAATAATTTTTAAAAGTAACCCTAATTTCTAATACCGCTAAATTGACTGTTGATAAGCATTTTATATAATAAATAATCAATATATTTTACACTATAATCAAAAATACATTTAACAATTTTAGAATGTATAAATCTCTATTATAAATAAGTATATAAATCAAGAATTAAATGCAATTCGATTCCTGTGCCTAATAGGCCTATCACTGTCCGGCGATAGACAGAGAGTACTCGAAAATATTCGGCAGACAAGCGGTGAAAGAGTTTGTGCAGAAATACAGCGCATTATACGCAAACATCAGTCGCGCGATCGGGAAGACAGTGGCGACGCTCGACGACGCGACTACTGTCCACGACATCCTCCAAATCGAAGTCGACCGCAACTACTACTGGAACAACACCTGGACTCAGGACGAGGAGCACTTCATCATCTCGCAGCTGCTACTGGCCCGGCAGCTCTTCTTCCAACTCGATTGGGACAGTCCGCTCATCAAACGTATAGCGGCCGGAGGTCTTGTGCGCGAATTGAATAACAACTTTCAAAAAGTGGTCGATAAGAGCAACACTAAGAAACTGTATGTGTATTCGACGCACGACTCGATCGTCGGCGCCCTCAACAGTGCACTCGGCTTTGTGGGCGAGGGTTACCCGCAGTTCGGCGCCGCCATATTCTTCGAACTACATGAGTCGAAAAGTGGTGATTATTTCGTTCGGATCTTCTACTTAAACGAAGTGCAGATCCGGACCGAAGTTCCGCATTCAGTCGATTGGAGCGAATGCCGCCATCAGTCGGACTGTCCGCTCGAAGAGTACTTCAATTCGACGCAACACTTACTCTACGATGACATCGACAAAGAGTGCCAATAATTTGGAAACGAGTCAGAGTAGCTCATAGAGTAGAGTGGTTACCTACCAGAGTGAAGATCGTGGGTTCGAACCCAGGCTGCGACGGCAATCATTTATTCACGTAATTGATTGTCCCTAAATGCCATTGACTGACTCCTAATAATGGTTTGAACGCATTCACGTAAAGGAATGATAAATTGATTCATCAATTACGTCGAGCCGGGCTCATTCCAGTACATCTGCCGAAATGAATGCACCCAATCCTCTACCCCTCACGGGGTCGTTCCGGGCCTACACATCAGGTGTGGATGAACTTTAACTAGTGACTACTGAGCTCCAGTAGGTCCGGGGAGGCTACTCCAACCAGTGCCAATAATTTCACAAAAATACTCTATATTTTGCTCTAATAATCATAAGTTAACAAATTTGCTAACTATAAATTTGGCATGTTTTTGTCCTGATACGGCCTTGCCTCTCAAATAACCCCACTCGAGAATTTTCAAAGAATTCATCAAATTAATAAAGAACATAAGCTAAACTAAAAAAATTCGAAAATTTTTGTTATAGATATTGTATTTTCCTCGCTAGGGGCGGTATAGTTAAAAATCACAAATCAATATTACACATGCATTTTATTAAATTTACTATGCTAAGTCAAATGGTGAATGGCAAAATATCATAGCTTTAGTTGTTTTAGAAATATAACATGTTTTATATAGTTTGAGCAGATAGCTTTGTAGTAAATTTAAAATTGGCGCAATAATTCTAGATTTTTTGTCTTGTTTAAACTACGACTTGTTCAAACTACATTTTTTGTCTTGTTTATACATGATAAGTTGGTGTTAGTCACTTGGTTACCATAGCAATTCTTATCAATGTACATTTACGCCCAATAGTTATTTTTTAATGCCATAAATTCAGTAAAATATGTATTGTTTTAAATTGAGTTTTAAGTTTATTACCGCTAAGTGTTTATAAGCTATAGATTTATGTTAAATGAAATAATGAATAGTGTATTAAGTGATGCCTTTACTCGAGACTCGATGTCGCGATTCGGCGATGACTTATGCGAAGAGATTCTGCAGTTCTTGTCGTTTGAGGACTCGTTTCGCTTCGAATCGGTGGCCAAACAGTTCGAATTCCTAATTCCTAATTCTAACACAATCTTAGTGTAGCATTACGATTTCATTAAATAAAAGTATGAAATCTAAATCCTATACAGATTATTATTAAATTGCTTTAGTGATAAATATACAGTGAACACAGACAGTCTGTGACAGACTACCTACAACAAGTTACCACCACGTCATAGTTGAGTAGAGCCATAGAAAACAACCTTGTTAAACAACATATTTATTGAAAAAGCTTTATACACTATTTCCAATAAATATCACGCGCTCTAAAACCACATTTTCTCGGGAACTGGTTGACCGATTTTGACAAACTTTAATTCAATTTGTTCAAAATCTACCCACACAACTATTGATCAGTGCAATTTTGAATATGTTATTTAATGTGATAATGATTTTTGCTCATTTTGTTTGACTGCACATGGTGGGTTTTATATTCAATTAATTCATGAACCGAGAACAGTTATTTTAAAATTATGTAATATTAGTAAATAATCTATTGTAGAATGAATTAGCTTAGCATTTAAACTAACAATATGATAAGTGAACTATTGTAATATAAATTTTAAAATTAGATATAGACTATAAAAATAAGTTCATCTAATCGACTATAGTCTGGTCACTATTCTGTAAGCACTTTATTATTTGAAATGAAAAAATATCGTTTACTACTGCATAAAAAGACTAAAATATTTAGTACATGGATAATTAGCATAAATAATTATTTTTAAAAAACAATATGATAAGTGATTCACAAGTATACAGATTATGAATAATTATTTACACTCCTTCTCAAAGTCGTCGTACAGAACAGATTGAGTAAAATTGAAATACTGTTTCGACGGACAGTCGTAGCGAAGCCCGCATTCGGACCACTCGAGCGGATGAGGTATTCCCTCTCCGATAGTCGTCTCGTTTTGATAGAAAACGCGAACCAAATAATCGCCGTTCGGGTCGTCGGTCGCCGCCATTGCCTTCTTCTCATGCAATTCGAAGAATAGCGTTGCGCCGAACGGCGGGAAGTTATCGTTGAATATACCCAATGCGTGCATAAGAGCGCCGACAGTCGAGTCGTGCGTCGAATAGACAAACAGTTTCTTATGAGTCGTCGAACCGATCGCTGACTTCCAGTTGTTGTTGAGCTGTCGGACTAAACCGCCGCCTCTTAGCCGCGCAATGAGCGGACTATCCCAGTCGTACTTATAGGCCATTCGGTGCGCTTCGGCCAACTGGTCGACAATATGGCGCTGTTCTGTGTGCGTCCACGCGCTGTCCCACCAGTGGTTCGCATCCATTTCGATGTACAGCTCGTCGTGCAGTGACATCGCGTCGCCGATTGTGCGGATCTGACGCCCAACGACTGCACTGAGATTGCGGTACAGATCCGCATATTTGGCCAAAAAATTCTTTATCACATCTCTGGACATAATTTTAGTCGTTTCTCGGTTTACCGCCGGACATGACTTCTCCTAAATTAAATTAAACATTTAAACCTTGATAAAATCTTATTAAAACAATTGAATTGTTAACAACTTATTATTACTGTAAGTGACTGGTTAAAAATATTTTTAAATATTTTAATTAATTAATATAGCAAGATTTATTTAGATAAATGTTTTTCAAATTTTATTTAATATTAACCCACAGTTTACTTAACAAATGCAATTAGTAAAACTAATTACTACTAGTTATAATTAATATTGATTTTTGCACAGTTTATTTTACCCATTATTCTCTATATTTTGAATAAATCTAGAAATACTATACTTATTTTTTAATTTTGTATACTTATTTTAATTTATTTTGTAAGATGCCAATTAAATCAATACCTCATTGCAGACCAAGTCGTCGATGTGAGGCATAAACGTCTGAATGGGGAACGGCTGCCAAACTTTACCCAACTGTCCATCCGTTCCGTTATTCCACTTCCAGTCCGGCTGTTTGGGCGGATAGGCGCCCGACAGCAGACACGACGTGCTCTCAATGCAGCGGTCAGTAAGCGCACTGCGGACGTAGACCTCTCGGGGCGAGTAGGCATCGCCCAAATACTCGTTGTACTCGTCGCGCAAGAATTGACCAAGCTTGTACATTCGGTACTTGCCTTTCGTCGTTAGCTCACCGATGCCTGCCTTCCAGTACGAGGTCTTCGCGAACGGATCGTTGGGTGCGAACCCAGTCGGCGAGCGTTCGCCGTGCCGGTGCACGATCTGCAACAGCTTCAACGTCGAGATGTCGTGGTCGCGCCATTGCGGCGACGCCCGGATTGCAGTCAAGTATATACAGTATAAAGTAAAGAACAGAAAAATTTGTCGCATTTTTTGCGTTTTAACTTTGATATCAAAGTGAAAATTAATTTCAAATTATTTGTGAGTCTTATGTATTAAATATGAAAGTATATGAGTATTTAAGTTTAGATCAAAAACATGATAATTTTGTTTACTTGACTGATAAGCTTATTCAAATTGTATATCCTAGGTCTCAGTAATCTGTACGTCATTTGCCAAATGTACAAACTTATCATGGTGATAAAGCCATTTATTTTAAGATTAAAGAGCAAATTATTTGTATTAATAAATATTTACAGTATTTAATTATAATCAATGTTCTCATATGTTTTCTTAGTAATTTAATGCATATATTTAAATATTAGCAATACAAAAATTTAATCATACTTGTCATAAATGTCATGTTTATTAATTAATAAATTATTATTAATAACTTATTAGTAATAAGTTATACTTACTAATAACTTATTGATTTATTTATTAGAATTCAATACAGCAACTTTGTATTATTAAACTAGCAAATATATAATTTATTTATAAAGTCATTAATATAATACAATAAAGCAACCAAAATATGTACATTGATGCAAAATTATGTTTAACTGCCAAACTGCTATTAATTATTTTTGAAAAATAAACTGTTTGCTGCATTATAAATTAAATTTGTTTATAAAGTAAATTAATTATACTTTTGTAAATTATATAAAAATTTAACAATAGTATTAGATATTTAATCAAGTTTACACAATAAAACGATATATATTTCAAGTCTGATATATAAATTATATATCATATTTTAAGCAAGTAATAAATTATTGCAGTTCCTCATTCGCAGCGGTGGCCCGGATTATGCCCGCCCCGGTTAATACCGCGCAGCACCCGTACGTTCCACACAATTAACATCTGGTGTTACGTCAATTAAGATAATAGCCTAAATGCATTTATGAATTAATCACTACAGCATTACACATTTTAATACATTGTATAAAATAATAGAATTCTAGAATTGTAACTAGCAAATTTTTAATTAAATAAAACAAAAATTTTAAAATTTAAATTTGCATTTGATTTATTAATATGCAATATTAATTATAGCAATATAACTTACAATAGTTACTTTGTTTTAATTAATTGTAAATAATGCAATACATATGTTAATATTTGATAAATATAACAGAGTAAAAAATAAAGTTTTTCTAATAATGAATGCAATAAATATATTATATTGTATGTTAAAAACTGCGTAATTGAAATATGCAAGGTAAAATACATATAGAAATGATTCAAAAATGCTAAATCTGTAAATCTCTTGCAAGCTTTATTATGTTTTTGATTATAAAATTTAGTCTTAATAAACTATTACAAGATCTAGCTTGTTTAAACAATTAAATAAATACACATATAATATATATTAACATGTGTAGTAATTTTTTGGGGTAGAACAACCCCAAGGTGACTGACATTATTTTTTAATTAAACTAATAATTTAAAACTGATGAGATTTTATGAGTTCCTCAAAAAAGCGATTTGGCATAAATTGATGTTAAAATGGTATTTTTAGATATTATAATTAATTAGTTATTAATTTTTAATTAAGACCAAGTTTTAAAAAACCCCATCGTATGTAAACTCGGTAGTTTTTTTTGTAGAACATTTTAATGCATTTGGTTGGAGAGGAGTGGAAGTGCTAAACGTCACGAGTAAAGCAGCGAAATTGCAGATCAGGCGTAATTTTGATTGACAGGTTTGAGAAAAAGCGCAAAACTAAGTGGACCAATAAAAAACAGGAGTTATAAAACCCCGAGTGTAAAGCGTTAACAAGATAACGCCTATTCAGTAACGGACTTTACAATAATTATTTTATTGCATTTTGTGTTTCAGTAAAAAACAAATTTAAAGCAAAATGTTTTTAATGTGTTTTTTCGCTGTTATTTATATTTTTATGTCAATACTAGTATTTGAAGCAATTGAATGAATTGTGTAATTAGAAGTATAATTATAAATATATTATTTTGGTCAATCTATATAATTAATTTGTAAAATGTTTTTTATAGATACTATTAATCTAAGAAATGTATTCCGAATTCTTATTTGCCGTTCAATACATTTGTTTTGCTATGTTTGTACTGTTGGTTCACCCGTATGTCATCTTGATTCACCGCAATGAGTGGTGGGACCGAAAAATCGAAGAGACAAAGCGCCGAAAGAAACGATTTAATCGCTTAACTTTAATTAAAGAATTTTATGAAACTGTCTAAAAAAATCCAAATTGTACTAAAAACAAAATAAACATTGAATGAAAAATATTTGTCAAATCATTGCTTTAAATTAAATTTTATTGTTTAGAAATCTACAAAAATAGTCTACAATTTAACAACAGGTTTCTTAAGAAACCTGTTGTTAAATTGTAGACTATTTTATAAGCAATTAAAATCAATTAAAATTAGCCGATAAATAACTGCAAACTGTAAACACTGAATGCCTAACCCGATCGCACCGATAGTCTGTATTTGTTATTTCATTTCAAAAATAATCGGCGATAAATGACTGCAAACTGTAAACACAATTCAGTGAATGCCTAACCCGATTGCACCGATAGTCTGTATTTCTATTGTTAATTCACAACAAATCGGCGATAAATGACTGCAAACTGTAAACACAATTCAGTGAATGCCTAACCCGATCGCACCGATAGTCTGTATTTCTATTGTTAATTCACAACAAATCGGCGATAAATGACTGCAAACTGTAAACACAATTCAGTGAATGCCTAACCCGATCGCACCGACAGTCTGTATTTCTATTGTTAATTCACTACAAATCGGCGATAAATGACTGCAAACTGTAAATCCAATTCATTCAATGCCTAACCCGATCGCACCGATAGTCTGTATTTCTATTTTTAATTCACAACAAATCGGCGATAAATGACTGCAAACTGTAAATCCAATTCATTCAATGCCTGTCCAGTTCGCACCGATAGTCTGTATTTTCATATCGAACGAAGTCGACGACGACTACAGTAGAAATATTTATTATTGCATGTTATAATATACAGTACAAAACAGTGTTTACACTCTAATTGCTCGTTATACGTCTCACTACTATTGAATGGATTTTTATCGGAAATTTATCGGTTACGCACTATTGTGACACTAGAGTTCGCTACTCATCT